>CM059816.1:35702132-35787132 GCA_030435695.1 Brachymystax lenok tsinlingensis
GTGGTAAGGGTAGGCAACAACACATGCGCCACGCTGATCGTCAACACAGGGGCCCCTCGGGTGTGCATGCTCAGTCCCCTCCTGTACTCTCTGTTCACTCATGACAGCATGGCCAGGCACGACTCCAACACCATCATTAAGTTTGCAGATGACACAACCTCGGTAGGCCTGATCACCGACAACGACGAGACAGCCTATAGGGAGGAGGTCAGAGACCTGGCCGTGTGGTGCCAGGACAACAACCTCTCCCTCAACGTGATCAAGACAAAGGAGATGATTGTGGACTACAGGAAAAAGAGGACTGAGCACGCTCCCATTCTCATTGACGGGGCTGTAGTGGAGCAGGTTGAGAGCTTCAAGTTCCTTGATGTCCACATTACCAACAAACTAACATGGTCCAAGCACACCATGACAGTCGTGAAGAGGGCACAACAAAACCTATTCCCCCTCAGGAGACTGAAAAGATTTGGCATGGGTCCTCAGATCCTCAAAATGTTCTACAGCTGCACCATCGAGAGCATCCTGACTGGTTGCATCACTGCCTGGTATGGATCAACTTCCAACAGGACAACGACCCTAAGCACACAGCCAAGACAACGCAGAAGTGGCTTCGGGACAAGTCTCTGTATGTTCTTAAGTGGCCCAGCCAGAGCCCGGACTTGAACCCGATCGAACATCTCTGGAGAGACCTGAAAATAGCTGTGCAGCGACGCTCCCCATCCAACCTGACAGAGCTTGAGAGGATCTGCGGAGAAGAATGGGAGAAACTCCCCAAATACAGGTGTGCCAAGCTTGTAGCGTCATACCCAAGGAGACTCGAGGCTGTAATCGCTGCCAAAGGTGCTTCAACAAAGTACTGAGTAAAGGGTCTGAAAACACTAAGGTAAATGTGATATTTCATTTTTTTTTTTTTACATTTGCAAAAATAATCCATTTTAGAATAAGGCTGTAACGTAACAAAATGTGGAAAAAGTCAAGGGGTCTGAATACTTTCTGAAGGCGCTGTATATCATATGTTTTAAAAATCTGGTGCATGCAGAGCCCAGCCCAAGCCAGGCAGAGGTACTCACGGTATCCTCGGTAGTTCCAGTTGCCAGGGATGTAGGCGTGCTGCACAGAGCCCTGCTGATTGGATGACGTCTGGAGGGCGTGACTCTGGGCCAGGGTCACAGGGGTCAGCTGGGCGGGGCTTAACTCCTGGGCCACCTGGGAGGAAGGGCTAAGAGGCTGACCCTTCAGGAACAACAGAGGACGATTGGTTGATTGTTGGATTGATAAAGACCTTGTTGAATGTACAAAGTAGCTCTGGATAAGAGCGTCTGCTGAATGATCAAAATGTAAAATGTAAATTCAGTATTTGCTTTAAAACATAGTACAGGTTCAGAGTAAAGTAAGGAGTTAGTGCCCCTAGTAGGGAGATAGTGCCCCTAGTAGGGAGATAGTGCCCCTAGTAGGGAGATAGTGCCCCTAGTAGGGAGATAGTGCCCCTAGTAGGGAGATAGTGCCCCTAGTAGGGAGATAGTGCCCCTAGTAGGGAGATAGTGCCCCTAGTAGGGAGATAGTGCCCCTAGTAGGGAGTTAGTGCCCCTAGTAGGGAGTTAGAACCCCTAGTAGGGAGTTAGTACCCCTAGTAGGGAGTTAGTACCCCTAGTAGGGAGTTAGTACCCCTAGTAAGGAGTTAGTACCCCTAGTAAGGAGTTAGTACCCCTAGTAAGGAGTTAGAGCCCCTAGTAAGGAGTTAGAGCCCCTAGTAAGGAGTTAGAGCCCCTAGTAAGGAGTTAGTGCCCCTAGTAAGGAGTTAGAACCCCTAGTAAGGAGTTAGTGCCCCTAGTAAGGAGTTAGACTAGTGTTTACCTGCGTGTTCTGTCCTGCCTCTGACACCTGTATGTGCTGCACCTGTATGGAGTGTTGGCTGTAACCATGGGGATCATGGAGCTGGGAAACATCCACGGTGGAATGCTGGGAGTGGGGAGAGCCTGCCTGAGGGAGGAAGAAGAAGCCAGAGACACACAGATCAGGCACATAATGTTTTTACAGGTTGTACTTGCACTACCTGTAACTGTATGTGTTGAGGCTGGTTGAAGGGGTAGGGGTTAGGGTCTAGAGGTCTAGGGGTTAGGGTCTAGGGGTTAGGGTCTAGGGTCTAGGGTCTAGGGGGTAGGGGGTAGGGTCTAGGGGTTAGGGTCTAGGGGTTAGGGGTCTAGGGGTTAGGGTCTAGGGGTCTAGGGGGTAGGTGATAGGGTCTAGGGGTTAGGGTTCTAGGGGTTAGGGTCTAGGGGTTAGGGTCTAGAGTCTTACCTGAACTTGGACCACCTGTAACTGTATGTGTTGAGGCTGGTTGATCCCTCCTCCTGATTGGCTGACTGGTATATACTGGATCCTCTGATAATCCCCTCCGGCAGTACGGTAGTCCGTCGTCAGGGTCTGGGACAGCTCTGTCATCGCCTGGGTCAACAGGTCTGTCGTCTGGGGAAAGAAGACAATTACTGACTGGTTGGAGAGCTCAAATAACTTCATCATCTCTGCATTTGGGTGTGTGTGTGTATATAATTGTGTGTGTGTATATAATTGTGTGTATGTGTGTGTGTGTGTATATAATTGTGTGTGTGTGTATATAATTGTGTGTGTGTGTGTGTGTGTGTGTGTGTGTGTGTGTGTGTGTGTGTGTATATAATTGTGTGTGTGTATATAATTGTGTGTGTGTGTGTGTGTGTGTGTGTGTATATAATTGTGTGTGTGTATATAATTGTGTGTGTGTGTGTGTATATATAATTGTGTGTGTGTATATAATTGTGTGTGTGTATATAATTGTGTGTGTGTGTGTGTGTGTGTGTGTGTGTGTGTGTGTGTGTGTGTATATAATTGTGTGTGTGTATATAATTGTGTGTGTGTGTGTGTGTGTGTATATAATTGTGTGTGTGTATATAATTGTGTGTGTGTGTGTGTGTGTGTATATAATTGTGTGTGTGTATATAATTGTGTGTGTGTGTGTGTGTGTGTGTGTGTATATAATTGTGTGTGTGTATATAATTGTGTGTGTGTATATAATTGTGTGTGTGTGTGTGTGTGTGTGTATATAATTGTGTGTGTGTATATAATTGTGTGTGTGTGTATATATAATTGTGTGTGTGTATATAATTGTGTGTGTGTATATAATTGTGTGTGTGTGTGTGTGTGTGTGTGTATATAATTGTGTGTGTGTGTGTGTGTGTGTGTGTATATAATTGTGTGTGTGTATATAATTGTGTGTGTGTGTGTGTGTATATAATTGTGTGTGTGTGTGTGTGTGTGTGTGTGTGTGTGTGTATATAATTGTGTGTGTGTGTGTGTGTGTGTGTGTGTATATAATTGTGTGTGTGTGTATATAATTGTGTGTGTGTGTGTATATAATTGTGTGTGTGTGTGTGTGTGTGTGTGTGTGTTCTCACCACGACAGCCTCAGAGGCGGTGCCGTCGGTGGTGATGACAGCGGGGGCAGAGCAGATGACTGCGGCGGCGAGGGGTGCCTGGATGGTGTTGGCTAGCTGGGCGTACTCAGGGTGCTTCTACGGATGTGCTGCACCATCTTAGTCTGGGGGTGGGAGGGGGGACGGACGGACACGGTAAGGTTCAGGTCCATGAGAAAACTTTTTACATAGCCTCGAATTCAGCAAGAGTGCAGGCTTTTGATCCGACCCAGCACAAAGACACCCTCTTCAGTCTAGTAGCTGGACATTGTATCTCTCCAGGACGAGACCTGGTAAATATCCACACTGACTGGTCTCCGACTGAGGAGATCTAAAACGAGCAGGCTTTTGTTCCTGCCCAACACTACTGTAACAGACCGTACCTTGCTACTGTACTGCTTGGCACAGTGCGGGCAGCAGACGGGCGCGGTGGCAATGGTTCCCGTCAGTTGGGTGTGTGTGCTCAGCATGGGGTCGGGTTCCCCGGGTACGGCGGGGCGGAGCTTCCTGATGCTGGGGGGTAGCTCCGCCCCCGGGTGGTTCTTCAGTATGTGGGCCTTGCGCTTACTGGCCGACTTATACACCTGGGGGAGGGGTTATAGTGGATATGTTAACATGTTGTGAAGATAGACAAGACAGACAGAGAGGCAGACACAGACAGACAGACAGACAGATGAGGCAGAGAGACGGACAGACAGAGAGGCAGACAGAGAGGCAGACAGACAGAGAGAAAGAGAGGCAGACAGAGAGAAAGAGAGGCAGACAGGCAGATAAGGCAGAGAGACAGACAGGCAGAGAGACAGAGAGAGAGACTGACTGACAGAGAGGCAGAGAGACAGAGAGGCAGAGAGAGAGACAGACAGGCAGACAGAGAGACAGACAGAGAGGCAGGCAGACAGAGAGGCAGGCAGAGAGGCAGACAGACAGACAGGCAGAGAGGCAGAGAGACAGAGAGGCAGACAGAGAGACAGACAGGCAGACAGAGACAGACAGAGAGGCAGGCAGAGACAGACAGAGAGGCAGGCAGAGAGGCAGACAGACAGACAGAGAGAGAGGCAGGCAGACAGACAGAGAGACAGGGTGGGTCTTCAGACTCCAACTTTAAAACTGTAGTCTCTCAGGTGGGTTTGGCCTGGGAAGATGCATCTTAACATTGAAAAAGGACAAAGCTTTTCTTAAGCAAAATCAACAATGACAACTCTTTCAGACAGACATCTGTACCTTGTCACAGTACTGGCAGAAGTAGTCTCTGTTAGGTTTGATGATGGGCAGAGTGAGCTCAGGAACTTCCTCTATACGCATCTCAGGGTGACGCTTAGATAGATGGTTCACCTAGGGAGAGAGGGAGTAGGGAGAAGGGAGAGGAGTAGGGAGAGAGGGAGTAGGGAGAGAGAAGGAGTAGGGAGAGAAGGAGTAGGGAGAGAAGGAGTAGGGAGAGGAGGGAGTAGGGAGAGGAGGGAGAGGGGAGAGGAGGGAGTAGGCATCACAAGAGTAGGGAGAGGAGGGAGTAGGGAGAGAGGGAGTAGGGAGAGAAGGAGTAGGGAGAGAAGGAGTAGGGAGAGAGGGAGTGGGGAGAGGAGGGAGTGGGGAGAGAAGGAGTGGGGAGAGAAGGAGTAGGGAGAGAGGGAGTAGGGAGAGAGGGAGTAGGGAGAGAGGGAGTAGGGAGAGAAGGAGTAGGGAGAGAAGGAGTAGGGAGAGGGGGGAGAGGGAGTAGGGGGAGAGGGAGTAGGGAGAGAAGGAGTAGGGAGAGAAGGAGTAGGGAGAAGGGAGAGGAGTAGGGAGAGAGGGAGTAGGGAGAGAAGGAGTAGGGAGAGAAGGAGTAGGGAGAGAAGGAGTAGGGAGAGAGGAGAGAGGGAGTAGGGAGAGAGGGAGTAGGGAGAGAGGGAGTAGGGAGAGAGGGAGTGGGGAGAGAGGAGTAGGGGGAGAGGGAGTAGGGAGAGAGGGAGTAGGGGGAGAGGGAGTCAAGGGTCTGAATACTTATGGAAATATTATATCTGCTTTTTAATACATTTGCAAAATTTCTAAAAACCTATTATGGGGTATTGTGATGTCATTATGGGGTATTGTGATGTCATTATGGGGTATTGTGATGTCATTATGGGGTATTGTGATGTCATTATGGGGTATTGTGTGTAGATTGATGAGGGAAAAAAAACGATTTAATCAATTTTAGAATAAGGCTATTACGTAACATGTGGTCTGAATATTTTCCGAATGCACTGTATATACACACACAGATGTAAACTCAGCAAAAAAAAGAAATGTCCTCTCACTGTCAACTGCGTTTATTTTCAGAAAACTTAACATGTGTAAATATTTGTATGAACATAACAAGATTCAACAACTGAGACATAAACTGAACAAGTTCCACAGACACGTGACTAACAGAAATTGAATAATGTGTCCCTGAACAAAGGGGGGGGACAAAATCAAAAGTAACAGTCAGTATCTGCTGTGGCCACCAGCTGCATTAAGTACTGCTGTGCATTTCCTCCTCATGGACTGCACCAGATTTGCCAGTTCGTGCTGTGAGGTGTTACCCCACTCTGCCTTTGAACGGGGGAATGGCCCTTAAACTGGGAGGGACTACCTGCTGAATGGGATTGAGATCCGGGCTCTTCGCCGGCCATGGCAGAACACTGACATTCCTGTCCTGCAGGAAATCACGCACAGAACGAGCAGTATGGCTGGTGGCATTGTCATGCTGGAGGGTCATATCAGGATGAGCCTGCAGGAAGGGTACCACATGAGGGAGGAGGATGTCGTCCCTGTAACGCACAGCGTTGAGATTGCCTGCAATGACAACAAGCTCAGTCCGATGATGCTGTGACACACCGCCCCAGACCATGACGGACCCTCCACCTCCAAATCGATCCCGCTCCAGAGTACAGGCCTTGGTGTACTGCTCATACCTTCGACGATAAACGCGAATCCGACCATCACCCCATGTGAGACAAAACCACGACACGTCAGTGAAGAGCACTTTTTGCCAGTCCTGTCTGGTCCAGCGACGGTGGGTTTGTGCCCATAGGCGACGTTGTTGCCGGTGATGTCTGGTGGGGACCTGCCTTACAACAGGCCTACAAGCCCTCAGTCCAGCCTCTCTCAGCCTATTGCGGACAGTCTGAGCACTGATGGAGGGATTGTGCGTTCCTGGTGTAAATCGGGCAGTTGTTGTTGTCATCCTGTACCTGTCCCGCAGGTGTGATGTTCGGATGTACCGATCCTGTGCAGGTGTTGTTACACGTGGTCTGCCACTGCGAGGACGATCAGCTGTCCGTCCTGTCTCCCTGTAGCGCTGTCTTAGGCGTCTCACATTACGGACATTGCAATTTATTGCCCTGGCCTCATCTGCAGTCCTCATGCCTCCTTGCAGCATGCCTAAGGCACGTTCACGCAGATGAGCAGGGACCCTGGGCACCTTTCTTTTGGTGTTTTTCAGAGCCAGTAGAAAGACCTCTTTAGTGTCCTAAGTTTTCATAACTGTCACCTTAATTGCCTACCGTCTGTAAGCTGTTAGTGTCTTAATGACCGTTCCACAGGTGCATGTTCATTAATTGTTTATGGTTCATTGAACAAGCATGGGAAACAGTGTTTAAACCCTTTACAATGAAGATCTGTGAAGTTATTTGGATTTTTACAAATTATCTTTGAAAGACAGGGTCCTGAAAAAGGGAAGTTTCTATATATATATAAACACACACACTACCGTTCAAAAGTGTGGGGTCACTTAGAAATGTTCTTGTTTTTGAAAGAAAAGCACATTTTCTGTCCATTAAAATAACATCAAATTGATCAGAAATACAGTGTAGACATTGTTGATGTGGTAAATGACTATTGTAGCTGGAAACGGCTGATTGTTTTATGGAATATCCTCACAGGCGTACAGAGGCCCATTATCAGCAACCATCACTCCTGTGTTCCAATGGCACGTTGTGTTAGCTAATCCAAGTTGATAATTTTAAAAGGTTAATGGATCATTAGAAAACCCTTTTGTAATTATGTTAGCACAACTAAAAAAACTGTTGTTCTCATTAAAGAAGCAATACAACTGGCCTTCTTTAGACTAGTTGTGTATCAGACAGCTCTGGCAGCTTCATTAAATAGTACCCGCAAAACACCCGTCTCAACGTCAGCAGTGAAGAGGCGACTCCGGGATGCTGGCCTTCTAGGCAGAGTTCCTCTGTCCAGTGGCTGTGTTCTTTTGCCCATCTTAATCTTTTCTTTTTATTGGCCAGTCTGAGATATGGCTTTTTCTTTGCAACTCTGCCTAGAAGGCCACTTGTGTCAATGCACAAAGTAGGATGTCCTAACCGACTTGCCAAAACTATAGTTTGTTAACAAGAAATTTGTGGAGTGGTTGAAAAACAAGTTTTAATGACTCCAACCTAAGTGTATGTAAACTACCGACTTCAACTGTATATATACACACACATACAGACATAAACACACACACACACACACACTATATATACACAAAAGTATGTGGACACCCCTTCAAATGAGTGGATTTGGCTAGTTCAGCGTTGCTGACAGGTGTATAAAATCGAGCACACAGCCATGCAATCTCCATAGACAAACATTAGCAGTAGAATGGGCATTACTGAGGAGCTCAGTGACTTTCAACGCGGCATCGTCGTAGGATGTCACCTCTCCAACAAGTCAGTTTGTAAGCGTTATGCCCTGCTAGAGCTGCCCCCCCCCCCGGGTCAACTGTAAGTGCTGTTATTGTGAAGTGGGAAAGTCTAGGAGCAACAACGGCTCGGCCGTGAAGTGGTAGACCACACAAGCTCACAGAACGGTGTGTATATAATCTAGGAAGCCAGTATCAGTACTCACCAGCATCCCTCGGCGTCTGAAACCCATCATACACATACGACATTTGAACATGAAGCTATCCAAGTCTGTGGTGGGAACCTTCTGCTTCAGGGCCTTGGAGCGATGGATACGGTCTGCCTTCTTAGCCTCACGCTCTGGGTTGTGCATCCGCTGCATGTGCTCTCTCAGTTTATCCTTACGCTGAGGGGAAGGAGGAGAGGGGTGAGAGAGGAGGAGAGAGGGTGAGAGACTGACAAGACTGAAACACACACAACCGTCTGCATAGCAAGCTCTGTACACTCAACCGAGGGGTCGTACACTCAACCGAGGGGTCGTACACTCAACCGAGAGGCCGTACACTCAACCGAGAGGCCGTACACTCAACCGAGAGGCCGTACACTCAACCGAGGGGGTGTAGACTCAACCGAGGGGCCGTACACTCAACCGAGAGGCCGTACACTCAACCGAGAGGCCGTACACTCAACCGAGAGGCCGTACACTCAACCGAGAGGCCGTACACTCAACCGAGGGGTGTAGACTCAACCGAGGGGGTGTAGACTCAACCGAGGGGGTGTAGACTCAACCGAGAGGCCGTGGAGACTCAACCGAGGGGTGTAGACTCAACCGAGGGGGTGTAGACTCAACCAGGGGTGTAGACTCAACCGAGAGCCCGTGGAGCTCAACCGAGGGGTGTAGACTCAGCCGAGAGGCCGTGGAGCTCAGCCAGGGGGTGTAGACTCAACCGAGGGGGTGTAGACTCAACCGAGGGGGTGTAGACTCAACCGAGAGGCCGTAGACTCAACCGAGAGGCCGTGTAGACTCAACCGAGGGGGTGTAGACTCAACCGAGGGGGTGTAGACTCAACCGAGGGTCGTAGACTCAACCGAGGGGGTGTACACTCAACCGAGGGGTCGTAGACTCAACCAGGGTGTAGACTCAACCGAGGGGTGTAGACTCAACCAGGGGTCGTACACTCAACCAGGGGTCGTACACTCAACCGAGGGGGTGTAGACTCAACCGAGGGGTCGTACACTCAACCGAGGGGTCATACACTCAACCGAGGGGTGTAGACTCAACCAGGGGTGTAGACTCAACCGAGGGGTCGTACACTCAACCGAGGGGGTCGTACACTCAACCGAGGGGTCGACACTCAACCGAGGGGGTGTAGACTCAACCGAGGGGGTGTAGACTCAACCGAGGGGTCGTACACTCAACCGAGGGGTCGTACACTCAACCGAGGGGGTGTAGACTCAACCGAGGGGGTGTAGACTCAACCGAGGGGGTGTAGACTCAACCGAGGGGGTGTAGACTCAACCGAGGGGGTGTACTGGTCAGGTGAGGTGGTCTGACATACTATACTGTAGGGTCCAGAGTTTTACCTGGTCAGGTCAGAAAGTCAGGAAAACTCTTGGTTCTACAGTTACTGCATTTTGCTTTCCACTGTCTGTCTGTCTGTCTTGCACACACACACACACACACAAAACCACACACACACGCACACAAAACCACACACACATGCACACATCTCACCTTAAACTGCTTTCCACAGGTGGAGCAGAGGAAGTCTTTGCGGTCGCTGTGCCGCAGCATGTGGAGCCGCAGCTTGTCAGGTCTGCAGAACGCCTTGTCACAGTCCGAACACTGAAAGATCTTCTCAGAGTGGAAGCTACGAACGTGCTTCTTCACCTGGCGGAGAGACCAGGAGACCGGGAGAGAGTTAGGGAGACAACTAGAGCAGTAGATCCATGTCCATTGAGTGTTGTCCTACTGTCTACTGATTCATTCATTCATTGATTGGGACAGAGTGGCCTATAATTGTACCAGGTAAGACGACTGAAAACACATTGTCATCTGCAGGGGATCAGAGGAGATGAGTTTGTATTGTAGTTGTACACTGAACGTACAAAACACTGACACAGACTGACCAGGTGAATCCAGGTGAAAGCTATGATTCCTTATTGATGTCACCTGTTAAATCCACTTCAATCA
Source organism: Brachymystax lenok tsinlingensis (assembly GCA_030435695.1). NCBI lineage: Eukaryota > Metazoa > Chordata > Actinopteri > Salmoniformes > Salmonidae > Brachymystax > Brachymystax lenok. The sequence goes on from CM059816.1 coordinate 35,712,386, forward strand.
GTGTAGATGAAGGGGAGGAGACAGGTTAAAGAAGGATTTTTAAGCCTTGAGACAATTGAGACGTGGATTGTGTATGTGTGCCATTCAGAAGGTGAACAGGCAAGACAACAGATGTAAGTGCCTTTGAACGGGGTATGGTAGTAGGTGCCTTTGAACGGGGCATGGTAGTAGGTGCCTTTGAACGGGGCATGGTGGTAGGTGCCTTTGAACGGGGTATGGTGGTAGGTGCCTTTGAACGGGGTATGGTAGTAGGTGCCTTTGAACGGGGCATGGTAGTAGGTGCCTTTGAACGGGGCATGGTAGTAGGTGCCTTTGAACGGGGCATGGTAGTAGGTGCCTTTGAACGGGGTATGGTGGTAGGTGCCTTTGAACGGGGTATGGTAGTAGGTGCCTTTGAGCAGGGTATGGTAGTAGGTGCCTTTAAGCGGGTATGGTAGTAGGTGCCTTTGAGCGGGCATGGTAGTAGGTGCCTTTGAACGGGCATGGTGGTAGGTGCCTTTGAGCAGGGTATGGTGGTAGGTGCCTTTGAGCGGGTATGGTAGTAGGTGCCTTTGAGCGGGTATGGTAGTAGGTGCCTTTAAACGGGTATGGTGGTAGGTGCCTTTGAGCAGGGGTATGGTAGTAGGTGCCTTTGAGCGGGTATGGTAGTAGGTGCCTTTGAGCAGGGTATGGTAGTAGGTGCCTTTAAACGGGGTATGGTAGTAGGTGCCTTTAAACGGGGTATGGTAGTAGGTGCCTTTGAACGGGGTATGGTAGTAGGTGCCTTTGAACGGGGTATGGTAGTAGATGCCTTTAAACGGGGTATGGTAGTAGGTGCCAGGTGCTAAGGTTTGGGACAACTATAACACTGAAGAGGTTTTTCACACTCAACAGTTTCCCCGTGTGTATCAAGAATGGTCCACCACCCAAAGGACATCCAGCCAACTTGACACAACTGTGGGGAAACATTGGAGTCAACATGGGGTCAGCATCCCTGTGGAACGCTTTCCACACCTTGAAGAGTCCATGACCCGACGAACTGAGGCTGTTCTGAGGGCAAAAGGGGGTGCAACTCAATATTACGAAGGTGTTCCTAATGTTCTGTAGATTCAGCGTAGACCTAACCTGTATGAAGTCTGAAGACCTCCTCGTAGGAGGTGTGTGTGTGTGGATAACAGAGTAATCTCCTTCTCTAACCTGTATGAAGTCTGAAGACCTCCTCGTAGGAGGTGTGTGTGTGTGGATAACAGAGTAATCTCCTTCTCTAACCTGTATGAAGTCTGAAGACCTCCTCGTAGGAGGTGTGTGTGTGTGGATAACAGAGTAATCTCCTTCTCTAACCTGTATGAAGTCTGAAGACCTCCTCGTAGGAGGTGTGTGTGTGTGGATAACAGAGTAATCTCCTTCTCTAACCTGTATGAAGTCTGAAGACCTCCTCGTAGGAGGTGTGTGTGTGTGTGTGGATAACAGAGTAATCTCCTTCTCTAACCTGTATGAAGTCTGAAGACCTCCTCGTAGGAGGTGTGTGTGTGTGTGTGGATAACAGAGTAATCTCCTTCTCTAACCTGTATGAAGTCTGAAGACCTCCTCGTAGGAGGTGTGTGTGTGTGTGTGGATAACAGAGTAATCTCCTTCTCTAACCTGTATGAAGTCTGAAGACCTCCTCGTAGGAGGTGTGTGTGTGTGTGATAACAGAGTAATCTCCTTCTCTAACCTGTATGAAGTCTGAAGACCTCCTCGTAGGAGGTGTGTGTGTGTGGATAACAGAGTAATCTCCTTCTCTAACCTGTATGAAGTCTGAAGACCTCCTCGTAGGAGGTGTGTGTGTGTGGATAACAGAGTAATCTCCTTCTCTAACCTGTATGAAGTCTGAAGACCTCCTCGTAGGAGGTGTGTGTGTGTGGATAACAGAGTAATCTCCTTCTCTAACCTGTATGAAGTCTGAAGACCTCCTCGTAGGAGGTGTGTGTGTGTGTGTGGATAACAGAGTAATCTCCTTCTCTAACCTGTATGAAGTCTGAAGACCTCCTCGTAGGAGGTGTGTGTGTGTGGATAACAGAGTAATCTCCTTCTCTAACCTGTATGAAGTCTGAAGACCTCCTCGTAGGAGGTGTGTGTGTGTGGATAACAGAGTAATCTCCTTCTCTAACCTGTATGAAGTCTGAAGACCTCCTCGTAGGAGGTGTGTGTGTGTGGATAACAGAGTAATCTCCTTCTCTAACCTGTATGAAGTCTGAAGACCTCCTCGTAGGAGGTGTGTGTGTGTGGATAACAGAGTAATCTCCTTCTCTAACCTGTATGAAGTCTGAAGACCTCCTCGTAGGAGGTGTGTGTGTGTGGATAACAGAGTAATCTCCTTCTCTAACCTGTATGAAGTCTGAAGACCTCCTCGTAGGAGGTGTGTGTGTGTGGATAACAGAGTAATCTCCTTCTCTAACCTGTATGAAGTCTGAAGACCTCCTCGTAGGAGGTGTGTGTGTGTGGATAACAGAGTAATCTCCTTCTCTAACCTGTATGAAGTCTGAAGACCTCCTGCGTAGGAGGTGTGTGTGTGTGGATAACAGAGTAATCTCCTTCTCTAACCTGTATGAAGTCTGAAGACCTCCTCGTAGGAGGTGTGTGTGTGTGGATAACAGAGTAATCTCCTTCTCTAACCTGTATGAAGTCTGAAGACCTCCTCGTAGGAGGTGTGTGTGTGTGGATAACAGAGTAATCTCCTTCTCTAACCTGTATGAAGTCTGAAGACCTCCTCGTAGGAGGTGTGTGTGTGTGGATAACAGAGTAATCTCCTTCTCTAACCTGTATGAAGTCTGAAGACCTCCTCGTAGGAGGTGTGTGTGTGTGGATAACAGAGTAATCTCCTTCTCTAACCTGTATGAAGTCTGAAGACCTCCTCGTAGGAGGAGGTGTGTGTGTGTGGATAACAGAGTAATCTCCTTCTCTAACCTGTATGAAGTCTGAAGACCTCCTCGTAGGAGGTGTGTGTGTGTGGATAACAGAGTAATCTCCTTCTCTAACCTGTATGAAGTCTGAAGACCTCCTCGTAGGAGGTGTGTGTGTGTGGATAACAGAGTAATCTCCTTCTCTAACCTGTATGAAGTCTGAAGACCTCCTCGTAGGAGGTGTGTGTGTGTGGATAACAGAGTAATCTCCTTCTCTAACCTGTATGAAGTCTGAAGACCTCCTCGGAGGAGGTGTGTGTGTGTGGATAACAGAGTAATCTCCTTCTCTAACCTGTATGAAGTCTGAAGACCTCCTCGTAGGAGGTGTGTGTGTGTGGATAACAGAGTAATCTCCTTCTCTAACCTGTATGAAGTCTGAAGACCTCCTCGTAGGAGGTGTGTGTGTGTGGATAACAGAGTAATCTCCTTCTCTAACCTGTATGAAGTCTGAAGACCTCCTCGTAGGAGGTGTGTGTGTGGATAACAGAGTAATCTCCTTCTAACCTGTATGAAGTCTGAAGACCTCCTCGTAGGAGGTGTGTGTGTGTGGATAACAGAGTAATCTCCTTCTCTCTAACCTGTATGAAGTCTGAAGACCTCCTGCGTAGGAGGTGTGTGTGTGTGGATAACAGAGTAATCTCCTTCTCTAACCTGTATGAAGTCTGAAGACCTCCTCGTAGGAGGTGTGTGTGTGTGGATAACAGAGTAATCTCCTTCTCTAACCTGTATGAAGTCTGAAGACCTCCTCGTAGGAGGTGTGTGTGTGTGGATAACAGAGTAATCTCCTTCTCTCTAACCTGTATGAAGTCTGAAGACCTCCTCGTAGGAGGTGTGTGTGTGTGGATAACAGAGTAATCTCCTTCTCTAACCTGTATGAAGTCTGAAGACCTCCTCGTAGGAGGTGTGTGTGTGTGGATAACAGAGTAATCTCCTTCTCTAACCTGTATGAAGTCTGAAGACCTCCTCGTAGGAGGTGTGTGTGTGTGGATAACAGAGTAATCTCCTTCTCTAACCTGTATGAAGTCTGAAGACCTCCTCGTAGGAGGTGTGTGTGTGTGGATAACAGAGTAATCTCCTTCTCTAACCTGTATGAAGTCTGAAGACCTCCTCGTAGGAGGTGTGTGTGTGTGTGGATAACAGAGTAATCTCCTTCTCTAACCTGTATGAAGTCTGAAGACCTCCTGTAGGAGGTGTGTGTGTGTGATAACAGAGTAATCTCCTTCTCTAACCTGTATGAAGTCTGAAGACCTCCTCGTAGGAGGTGTGTGTGTGTGGATAACAGAGTAATCTCCTTCTCTAACCTGTATGAAGTCTGAAGACCTCCTCGTAGGAGGTGTGTGTGTGTGGATAACAGAGTAATCTCCTTCTCTAACCTGTATGAAGTCTGAAGACCTCCTCGTAGGAGGTGTGTGTGTGTGGATAACAGAGTAATCTCCTTCTCTAACCTGTATGAAGTCTGAAGACCTCCTCGTAGGAGGTGTGTGTGTGTGGATAACAGAGTAATCTCCTTCTCTAACCTGTATGAAGTCTGAAGACCTCCTCGTAGGAGGTGTGTGTGTGTGGATAACAGAGTAATCTCCTTCTCTAACCTGTATGAAGTCTGAAGACCTCCTCGTAGGAGGTGTGTGTGTGTGGATAACAGAGTAATCTCCTTCTCTAACCTGTATGAAGTCTGAAGACCTCCTCGTAGGAGGTGTGTGTGTGTGGATAACAGAGTAATCTCCTTCTCTAACCTGTATGAAGTCTGAAGACCTCCTCGTAGGAGGTGTGTGTGTGTGGATAACAGAGTAATCTCCTTCTCTAACCTGTATGAAGTCTGAAGACCTCCTCGTAGGAGGAGGTGTGTGTGTGTGTGGATAACAGAGTAATCTCCTTCTCTAACCTGTATGAAGTCTGAAGACCTCCTCGTAGGAGGTGTGTGTGTGTGGATAACAGAGTAATCTCCTTCTCTAACCTGTATGAAGTCTGAAGACCTCCTCGTAGGAGGTGTGTGTGTGTGGATAACAGAGTAATCTCCTTCTCTAACCTGTATGAAGTCTGAAGACCTCCTCGTAGGAGGTGTGTGTGTGTGGATAACAGAGTAATCTCCTTCTCTAACCTGTATGAAGTCTGAAGACCTCCTCGTAGGAGGTGTGTGTGTGTGGATAACAGAGTAATCTCCTTCTCTAACCTGTATGAAGTCTGAAGACCTCCTCGTAGGAGGTGTGTGTGTGTGGATAACAGAGTAATCTCCTTCTCTAACCTGTATGAAGTCTGAAGACCTCCTCGTAGGAGGTGTGTGTGTGTGGATAACAGAGTAATCTCCTTCTCTAACCTGTATGAAGTCTGAAGACCTCCTCGTAGGAGGTGTGTGTGTGTGGATAACAGAGTAATCTCCTTCTCTAACCTGTATGAAGTCTGAAGACCTCCTCGTAGGAGGTGTGTGTGTGTGGATAACAGAGTAATCTCCTTCTCTAACCTGTATGAAGTCTGAAGACCTCCTCGTAGGAGGTGTGTGTGTGTGGATAACAGAGTAATCTCCTTCTCTAACCTGTATGAAGTCTGAAGACCTCCTCGTAGGAGGTGTGTGTGTGTAACAGAGTAATCTCCTTCTCTAACCTGTATGAAGTCTGAAGACCTCCTCGTAGGAGGTGTGTGTGTGTGGATAACAGAGTAATCTCCTTCTCTAACCTGTATGAAGTCTGAAGACCTCCTCGTAGGAGGTGTGTGTGTGTGGATAACAGAGTAATCTCCTTCTCTAACCTGTATGAAGTCTGAAGACCTCCTCGTAGGAGGTGTGTGTGTGTGGATAACAGAGTAATCTCCTTCTCTAACCTGTATGAAGTCTGAAGACCTCCTCGTAGGAGGTGTGTGTGTGTGGATAACAGAGTAATCTCCTTCTCTAACCTGTATGAAGTCTGAAGACCTCCTCGTAGGAGTGTGTGTGTGTGGATAACAGAGTAATCTCCTTCTCTAACCTGTATGAAGTCTGAAGACCTCCTCGTAGGAGGTGTGTGTGTGTGGATAACAGAGTAATCTCCTTCTCTAACCTGTATGAAGTCTGAAGACCTCCTCGTAGGAGGTGTGTGTGTGTGTGGATAACAGAGTAATCTCCTTCTCTAACCTGTATGAAGTCTGAAGACCTCCTCGTAGGAGGTGTGTGTGTGTGGATAACAGAGTAATCTCCTTCTCTAACCTGTATGAAGTCTGAAGACCTCCTCGTAGGAGGTGTGTGTGTGTGGATAACAGAGTAATCTCCTTCTCTAACCTGTATGAAGTCTGAAGACCTCCTCGTAGGAGGTGTGTGTGTGTGGATAACAGAGTAATCTCCTTCTCTAACCTGTATGAAGTCTGAAGACCTCCTGCATTAGGAGGTGTGTGTGTGTGTGGATAACAGAGTAATCTCCTTCTCTAACCTGTATGAAGTCTGAAGACCTCCTCGTAGGAGAGGTGTGTGTGTGTGGATAACAGAGTAATCTCCTTCTCTAACCTGTATGAAGTCTGAAGACCTCCTCATTAGGAGGTGTGTGTGTGTGGATAACAGAGTAATCTCCTTCTCTAACCTGTATGAAGTCTGAAGACCTCCTGCATTAGGAGGTGTGTGTGTGTGGATAACAGAGTAATCTCCTTCTCTAACCTGTATGAAGTCTGAAGACCTCCTCGTAGGAGGTGTGTGTGTGTGGATAACAGAGTAATCTCCTTCTCTAACCTGTATGAAGTCTAGAAGACCTCCTCGTAGGAGGTGTGTGTGTGTGGATAACAGAGTAATCTCCTTCTCTAACCTGTCTGTTGAGAGAAGACCTCCTCGTAGGAGGTGTGTGTGTGTGGATAACAGAGTAATCTCCTTCTCTAACCTGTATGAAGTCTGAAGACCTCCTCGTAGGAGGTGTGTGTGTGTGGATAACAGAGTAATCTCCTTCTCTAACCTGTATGAAGTCTGAAGACCTCCTGTAGGAGAGGTGTGTGTGTGTGGATAACAGAGTAATCTCCTTCTCTAACCTGTATGAAGTCTGAAGACCTCCTGCATTAGGAGGTGTGTGTGTGTGGATAACAGAGTAATCTCCTTCTCTAACCTGTATGAAGTCTGAAGACCTCCTCGTAGGAGGTGTGTGTGTGTGGATAACAGAGTAATCTCCTTCTCTAACCTGTATGAAGTCTGAAGACCTCCTCGTAGGAGGTGTGTGTGTGTGGATAACAGAGTAATCTCCTTCTCTAACCTGTATGAAGTCTGAAGACCTCCTCGTAGGAGGGGTGTGTGTGTGTGGATAACAGAGTAATCTCCTTCTCTAACCTGTATGAAGTCTGAAGACCTCCTCGTAGGAGGTGTGTGTGTGTGGATAACAGAGTAATCTCCTTCTCTAACCTGTATGAAGTCTGAAGACCTCCTCGTAGGAGGTGTGTGTGTGTGGATAACAGAGTAATCTCCTTCTCTAACCTGTATGAAGTCTGAAGACCTCCTCGTAGGAGGTGTGTGTGTGTGGATAACAGAGTAATCTCCTTCTCTAACCTGTATGAAGTCTGAAGACCTCCTCGTAGGAGGTGTGTGTGTGTGGATAACAGAGTAATCTCCTTCTCTAACCTGTATGAAGTCTGAAGACCTCCTCGTAGGAGGTGTGTGTGTGTGGATAACAGAGTAATCTCCTTCTCTAACCTGTATGAAGTCTGAAGACCTCCTCGTAGGAGGAGGTGTGTGTGTGGATAACAGAGTAATCTCCTTCTCTAACCTGTATGAAGTCTGAAGACCTCCTCAGTAGGAGGTGTGTGTGTGTGGATAACAGAGTAATCTCCTTCTCTAACCTGTATGAAGTCTGAAGACCTCCTCGTAGGAGGTGTGTGTGTGTGGATAACAGAGTAATCTCCTTCTCTAACCTGTATGAAGTCTGAAGACCTCCTCGTAGGGAGGTGTGTGTGTGTGGATAACAGAGTAATCTCCTTCTCTAACCTGTATGAAGTCCTGAAGACCTCCTCGTAGGGAGTGTGTGTGTGTGGATAACAGAGTAATCTCCTTCTCTAACCTGTATGAAGTCTGAAGACCTCCTCGTAGGAGGTGTGTGTGTGTGGATAACAGAGTAATCTCCTTCTCTAACCTGTATGAAGTCTGAAGACCTCCTCATTAGGAGGTGTGTGTGTGTGGATAACAGAGTAATCTCCTTCTCTAACCTGTATGAAGTCTGAAGACCTCCTCGTAGGAGGTGTGTGTGTGTGGATAACAGAGTAATCTCCTTCTCTAACCTGTATGAAGTCTGAAGACCTCCTCGTAGGAGGTGTGTGTGTGTGGATAACAGAGTAATCTCCTTCTCTAACCTGTATGAAGTCTGAAGACCTCCTCGTAGGAGGTGTGTGTGTGTGGATAACAGAGTAATCTCCTTCTCTAACCTGTATGAAGTCTGAAGACCTCCTCGTAGGAGGTGTGTGTGTGTGGATAACAGAGTAATCTCCTTCTCTAACCTGTATGAAGTCTGAAGACCTCCTCGTAGGAGAGGTGTGTGTGTGTGGATAACAGAGTAATCTCCTTCTCTAACCTGTATGAAGTCTGAAGACCTCCTCGTAGGAGGTGTGTGTGTGTGGATAACAGAGTAATCTCCTTCTCTAACCTGTATGAAGTCTGAAGACCTCCTCGTAGGAGGTGTGTGTGTGTGGATAACAGAGTAATCTCCTTCTCTAACCTGTATGAAGTCTGAAGACCTCCTCGTAGGAGGTGTGTGTGTGTGGATAACAGAGTAATCTCCTTCTCTAACCTGTATGAAGTCTGAAGACCTCCTCGTAGGAGGTGTGTGTGTGTGGATAACAGAGTAATCTCCTTCTCTAACCTGTATGAAGTCTGAAGACCTCCTCGTAGGAGGTGGTGTGTGTGTGTGGATAACAGAGTAATCTCCTTCTCTAACCTGTATGAAGTCTGAAGACCTCCTCATTAGGAGGTGTGTGTGTGTGGATAACAGAGTAATCTCCTTCTCTAACCTGTATGAAGTCTGAAGACCTCCTCGTAGGAGGTGTGTGTGTGTGGATAACAGAGTAATCTCCTTCTCTAACCTGTATGAAGTCTGAAGACCTCCTCGTAGGAGGTGTGTGTGTGTGGATAACAGAGTAATCTCCTTCTCTAACCTGTATGAAGTCTGAAGACCTCCTCGTAGGAGGTGTGTGTGTGTGGATAACAGAGTAATCTCCTTCTCTAACCTGTATGAAGTCCGTGAAGACCTTCTTGCAGGAGGGGCATGTGAAGCGTCCGTTCACAGCGTGCCCACCCACATGCTCTTTGAGCAGGTCCAGGCGATCGAAGGTGTCGGTGCAGAACAGACAGGAGTAGGTCCGGTGTTCTGAGTGAAGCAGGAGATGATCCTCCAGCGCACCGTGGGACAGGAAACCCTTATCTTAGCAGAAGAAGAAAAAATATTATCATACAAAACCTTATTAGGTGCCCTCCCTTTACGGGCCCTGGTCAAACTCTGCACTATTAAGGGGAACAGGGTTCCATTTGACATGCGGACGCAGTGTTTTTTAAACAGGAAGGAGTCCCCTTACTGCAGTGATGACAGGACAGGTAGGCGTCGCGGCCGTGGACCCTCAGGTGGATCTCCAGCTTGTCCTGGTCTCTGAAGGCCTTACCACAGTGGGTACACTTAAAGGGCCGGAACGACTTCCTGATGAACAGGTGCTGCAGGGCCGCATTCTGGAGAAGGAGGAGAGAAGGAGGTGAGAAGGAGGTGAGAAGGAGGTGAGAAGGAGGTGAGAGGAGGAGAGAAGGAGGTGAGGAGAGAGAAGGAGGAAAGAAGAAGGAGAGGAGAGTAGACACAACGTTACGAGTAGACAAATTGTTTCTACATAAACACAGCACAGACACAGCATTCCACTGAAGCGGAGAAGACTGGACAGATGTAATGGCCAGGAGATGGAGGAGGCCTACGGCTCAGATGTCACGTGAACACCACGGAGACGACAGACACCATCCCATCCTCCAAGCCCAACCTACCTGCAAGTCCATCTTTACGGGGCAAGGCATTAACATGAAAGAGAGAAATATACTGTTGTCAAGACTAGGCCTCCACACACTGCATGACTACTGGTAACACTACAGACCAGGGCTGCGTGACTACTGGTAACACTACAGACCAGGGCTGCGTGACTACTGGTAACACACTACAGACCAGGGCTGCATGACTACTGGTAACACACTACAGACCAGGGCTGCATGACTACTGGTAACACACTACAGACCAGGGCTGCATGACTACTGGTAACACTACAGACCAGGGCTGCATGACTACTGGTAACACTACAGACCAGGGCTGCGTGACTACTGGTAACACTACAGACCAGGGCTGCATGACTACTGGTAACACACTACAGACCAGAGGCTGCATGACTACTGGTAACACACTACAGACCAGGGCTGCATGACTACTGGTAACACACTACAGACCAGGGCTGCATGACTACTGGTAACACACTACAGACCAGGGCTGCATGACTACTGGTAACACACTACAGACCAGGGCTGCATGACTACTGGTAACACACTACAGACCAGGGCTGCATGACTACTGGTAACACACTACAGACCAGGGCTGCGTGACTACTGGTAACACTACAGACCAGGGCTGCGTGACTACTGGTAACACTACAGACCAGGGCTGCGTGACTACTGGTAACACTACAGACCAGGGCTGCATGACTACTGGTAACACTACAGACCAGGGCTGCGTGACTACTGGTAACACTACAGACCAGGGCTGCGTGACTACTGGTAACACACTACAGACCAGGGCTGCGTGACTACTGGTAACACACTACAGACCAGGGCTGCATGACTACTGGTAACACACTACAGACCAGGGCTGCATGACTACTGGTAACACACTACAGACCAGGGCTGCATGACTACTGGTAACACACTACAGACCAGGGCTGCATGACTACTGGTAACACACTACAGACCAGGGCTGCATGACTACTGGTAACACACTACAGACCAGGGCTGCATGACTACTGGTAACACACTACAGACCAGGGCTGCATGACTACTGGTAACACTACAGACCAGGGCTGCGTGACTACTGGTAACACTACAGACCAGGGCTGCGTGACTACTGGTAACACTACAGACCAGGGCTGCATGACTACTGGTAACACTACAGACCAGGGCTGCATGACTACTGGTAACACTACAGACCAGGGCTGCGTGACTACTGGTAACACTACAGACCAGGGCTGCGTGACTACTGGTAACACACTACAGACCAGGGCTGCGTGACTACTGGTAACACACTACAGACCAGGGCTGCGTGACTACTGGTAACACACACTACAGACCAGGGCTGCATGACTACTGGTAACACACTACAGACCAGGGCTGCATGACTACTGGTAACACACTACAGACCAGGGCTGCATGACTACTGGTAACACACTACAGACCAGGGCTGCGTGACTACTGGTAACACTACAGACCAGGGCTGCGTGACTACTGGTAACACTACAGACCAGGGCTGCGTGACTACTGGTAACACTACAGACCAGGGCTGCATGACTACTGGTAACACTACAGACCAGGGCTGCGTGACTACTGGTAACACTACAGACCAGGGCTGCGTGACTACTGGTAACACACTACAGACCAGGGCTGCGTGACTACTGGTAACACACTACAGACCAGGGCTGCGTGACTACTGGTAACACACTACAGACCAGGGCTGCATGACTACTGGTAACACACTACAGACCAGGGCTGCATGACTACTGGTAACACACTACAGACCAGGGCTGCATGACTACTGGTAACACACTACAGACCAGGGCTGCATGACTACTGGTAACACACTACAGACCAGGGCTGCATGACTACTGGTAACACACTACAGACCAGGGCTGCATGACTACTGGTAACACACTACAGACCAGGGCTGCATGACTACTGGTAACACTACAGACCAGGGCTGCGTGACTACTGGTAACACTACAGACCAGGGCTGCGTGACTACTGGTAACACTACAGACCAGGGCTGCATGACTACTGGTAACACTACAGACCAGGGCTGCATGACTACTGGTAACACTACAGACCAGGGCTGCGTGACTACTGGTAACACTACAGACCAGGGCTGCGTGACTACTGGTAACACACTACAGACCAGGGCTGCGTGACTACTGGTAACACACTACAGACCAGGGCTGCGTGACTACTGGTAACACACTACAGACCAGGGCTGCATGACTACTGGTAACACACTACAGACCAGGGCTGCATGACTACTGGTAACACACTACAGACCAGGGCTGCATGACTACTGGTAACACACTACAGACCAGGGCTGCATGACTACTGGTAACACACTACAGACCAGGGCTGCATGACTACTGGTAACACACTACAGACCAGGGCTGCGTGACTACTGGTAACACTACAGACCAGGGCTGCGTGACTACTGGTAACACTACAGACCAGGGCTGCGTGACTACTGGTAACACTACAGACCAGGGCTGCGTGACTACTGGTAACACTACAGACCAGGGCTGCGTGACTACTGGTAACACTACAGACCAGGGCTGCGTGACTACTGGTAACACTACAGACCAGGGCTGCATGACTACTGGTAACACACTACAGACCAGGGCTGCATGACTACTGGTAACACACTACAGACCAGGGCTGCATGACTACTGGTAACACACTACAGACCAGGGCTGCATGACTACTGGTAACACACTACAGACCAGGGCTGCATGACTACTGGTAACACACTACAGACCAGGGCTGCATGACTACTGGTAACACACTACAGACCAGGGCTGCATGACTACTGGTACACTACAGACCAGGGCTGCATGACTACTGGTAACACTACAGACCAGGGCTGCGTGACTACTGGTAACACTACAGACCAGGGCTGCGTGACTACTGGTAACACTACAGACCAGGGCTGCGTGACTACTGGTAACACTACAGACCAGGGCTGCGTGACTACTGGTAACACTACAGACCAGGGCTGCGTGACTACTGGTAACACACTACAGACCAGGGCTGCGTGACTACTGGTAACACACTACAGACCAGGGCTGCATGACTACTGGTAACACACTACAGACCAGGGCTGCATGACTACTGGTAACACACTACAGACCAGGGCTGCATGACTACTGGTAACACACTACAGACCAGGGCTGCATGACTACTGGTAACACACTACAGACCAGGGCTGCATGACTACTGGTAACACACTACAGACCAGGGCTGCATGACTACTGGTAACACACTACAGACCAGGGCTGCATGACTACTGGTAACACACTACAGACCAGGGCTGCATGACTACTGGTAACACACTACAGACCAGGGCTGCATGACTACTGGTAACACTACAGACCAGGGCTGCATGACTACTGGTAACACTACAGACCAGGGCTGCATGACTACTGGTAACACTACAGACCAGGGCTGCGTGACTACTGGTAACACTACAGACCAGGGCTGCATGACTACTGGTAACACACTACAGACCAGGGCTGCATGACTACTGGTAACACACTACAGACCAGGGCTGCATGACTACTGGTAACACACTACAGACCAGGGCTGCATGACTACTGGTAACACACTACAGACCAGGGCTGCATGACTACTGGTAACACACTACAGACCAGGGCTGCATGACTACTGGTAACACACTACAGACCAGGGCTGCGTGACTACTGGTAACACTACAGACCAGGGCTGCGTGACTACTGGTAACACTACAGACCAGGGCTGCGTGACTACTGGTAACACTACAGACCAGGGCTGCGTGACTACTGGTAACACTACAGACCAGGGCTGCGTGACTACTGGTAACACTACAGACCAGGGCTGCGTGACTACTGGTAACACTACAGACCAGGGCTGCGTGACTACTGGTAACACACTACAGACCAGGGCTGCGTGACTACTGGTAACACACTACAGACCAGGGCTGCATGACTACTGGTAACACACTACAGACCAGGGCTGCATGACTACTGGTAACACACTACAGACCAGGGCTGCATGACTACTGGTAACACACTACAGACCAGGGCTGCATGACTACTGGTAACACACTACAGACCAGGGCTGCATGACTACTGGTAACACACTACAGACCAGGGCTGCATGACTACTGGTAACACACTACAGACCAGGGCTGCATGACTACTGGTAACACACTACAGACCAGGGCTGCATGACTACTGGTAACACACTACAGACCAGGGCTGCATGACTACTGGTAACACACTACAGACCAGGGCTGCGTGACTACTGGTAACACTACAGACCAGGAGCTGCGTGACTACTGGTAACACTACAGACCAGGGCTGCGTGACTACTGGTAACACTACAGACCAGGGCTGCATGACTACTGGTAACACTACAGACCAGGGCTGCGTGACTACTGGTAACACTACAGACCAGGGCTGCGTGACTACTGGTAACACTACAGACCAGGGCTGCGTGACTACTGGTAACACACTACAGACCAGGGCTGCGTGACTACTGGTAACACACTACAGACCAGGGCTGCATGACTACTGGTAACACACTACAGACCAGGGCTGCATGACTACTGGTAACACACTACAGACCAGGGCTGCATGACTACTGGTAACACACTACAGACCAGGGCTGCATGACTACTGGTAACACACTACAGACCAGGGCTGCATGACTACTGGTAACACACTACAGACCAGGGCTGCATGACTACTGGTAACACTACAGACCAGGGCTGCATGACTACTGGTAACACTACAGACCAGGGCTGCGTGACTACTGGTAACACTACAGACCAGGGCTGCGTGACTACTGGTAACACTACAGACCAGGGCTGCGTGACTACTGGTAACACACTACAGACCAGGGCTGCATGACTACTGGTAACACACTACAGACCAGGGCTGCATGACTACTGGTAACACACTACAGACCAGGGCTGCATGACTACTGGTAACACACTACAGACCAGGGCTGCGTGACTACTGGTAACACACTACAGACCAGGGCTGCGTGACTACTGGTAACACTACAGACCAGGGCTGCATGACTACTGGTAACACACTACAGACCAGGGCTGCATGACTACTGGTAACACTACAGACCAGGGCTGCGTGACTACTGGTAACACTACAGACCAGGGCTGCATGACTACTGGTAACACTACAGACCAGGGCTGCGTGACTACTGGTAACACTACAGACCAGGGCTGCGTGACTACTGGTAACACACTACAGACCAGGGCTGCATGACTACTGGTAACACACTACAGACCAGGGCTGCATGACTACTGGTAACACACTACAGACCAGGGCTGCATGACTACTGGTAACACTACAGACCAGGGCTGCATGACTACTGGTAACACTACAGACCAGGGCTGCGTGACTACTGGTAACACTACAGACCAGGGCTGCATGACTACTGGTAACACACTACAGACCAGGGCTGCATGACTACTGGTAACACACTACAGACCAGGGCTGCATGACTACTGGTAACACACTACAGACCAGGGCTGCATGACTACTGGTAACACACTACAGACCAGGGCTGCATGACTACTGGTAACACTACAGACCAGGGCTGCATGACTACTGGTAACACACTACAGACCAGGGCTGCATGACTACTGGTAACACACTACAGACCAGGGCTGCATGACTACTGGTAACACACTACAGACCAGGGCTGCATGACTACTGGTAACACACTACAGACCAGGGCTGCATGACTACTGGTAACACACTACAGACCAGGGCTGCATGACTACTGGTAACACACTACAGACCAGGGCTGCATGACTACTGGTAACACTACAGACCAGGGCTGCATGACTACTGGTAACACTACAGACCAGGGCTGCGTGACTACTGGTAACACTACAGACCAGGGCTGCATGACTACTGGTAACACTACAGACCAGGGCTGCATGACTACTGGTAACACACTACAGACCAGGGCTGCATGACTACTGGTAACACACTACAGACCAGGGCTGCATGACTACTGGTAACACACTACAGACCAGGGCTGCATGACTACTGGTAACACACTACAGACCAGGGCTGCATGACTACTGGTAACACTACAGACCAGGGCTGCATGACTACTGGTAACACTACAGACCAGGGCTGCGTGACTACTGGTAACACTACAGACCAGGGCTGCATGACTACTGGTAACACTACAGACCAGGGCTGCATGACTACTGGTAACACTACAGACCAGGGCTGCGTGACTACTGGTAACACTACAGACCAGGGCTGCATGACTACTGGTAACACTACAGACCAGGGCTGCATGACTACTGGTAACACACTACAGACCAGGGCTGCATGACTACTGGTAACACACTACAGACCAGGGCTGCATGACTACTGGTAACACACTACAGACCAGGGCTGCATGACTACTGGTAACACACTACAGACCAGGGCTGCATGACTACTGGTAACACTACAGACCAGGGCTGCATGACTACTGGTAACACACTACAGACCAGGGCTGCATGACTACTGGTAACACACTACAGACCAGGGCTGCGTGACTACTGGTAACACTACAGACCAGGGCTGCGTGACTACTGGTAACACTACAGACCAGGGCTGCATGACTACTGGTAACACTACAGACCAGGGCTGCATGACTACTGGTAACACACTACAGACCAGGGCTGCATGACTACTGGTAACACTACAGACCAGGGCTGCGTGACTACTGGTAACACACTACAGACCAGGGCTGCATGACTACTGGTAACACACTACAGACCAGGGCTGCATGACTACTGGTAACACACTACAGACCAGGGCTGCATGACTACTGGTAACACTACAGACCAGGGCTGCGTGACTACTGGTAACACACTACAGACCAGGGCTGCATGACTACTGGTAACACTACAGACCAGGGCTGCGTTCAGTCGGCACTAAACAGGAGTGCTACCTGAAGGTGTGTTTTTTTTTTAACATTTCAAAATGTTTTCTCTCATTGCTACTGAACACAGCACAGGGCCTCTCCTCCCCCCAGTCTTACCCGTATCCTCTTGGCCCGGCGCATGTCCTGGGGGGTGAGGCTGAGGTGAGGTTCTGCCGGGGCAGGGACGCTGCTCTGGGACGGGTCATCTTTGATGGGAGGTAAGGGTGGGTCGGTGGTGGGGGGCGGCGGGGGGTCTGTGTCAGGGGCCAGGTCCCCTCCGGGGGGGTCTAGTTGAGCCTCTGTCTCCAACCCTCCACCCCCCTTCCCGTCTGTCTCCAGCTCTACCACCTTGAAACCATTCAGAGCACCGTCAGCTCTCTCCTCATACGGCAGCTTCCCAACGAACCCCAGCAGCTCCTGTGACCACACACATTCAGATACAGGCCTATCAGCACGGAGACATTCAGATACAGGCCTATCAGCACGGAGACATTCAGATACAGGCCTATCAGCACGGAGACATTCAGATACAGGCCTATCAGCACGGAGACATTCAGATACAGGCCTATCAGCACGGAGACATTCAGATACAGGCCTATCAGCACGGAGACATTCAGATACAGGCCTATCAGCATGGAGACATTCAGATACAGGCCTATCAGCACGGAGACATTCAGATACAGGCCTATCAGCACGGAGACATTCAGATACAGGCCTATCAGCATCGGAGACATTCAGATACAGGCCTATCAGCACGCAGAGACATTCGAGATACAGGCCTATCAAACGAGACATTCAGATACAGGCCTATCAGCACGGAGACATTCAGATACAGGCCTATCAGCACGGAGACATTCAGATACAGGCCTATCAGCATGGAGACAGAGACTCCTTCCTTTTGTCTCTGGTCTGGACCTTAGGACTCTTTTCCTGTGTCCCAAATGGTTCCCTTTACCCAACATAGTGCACTGCAGGCCCTGGTTAACTGTAGTGCACTGCGTAGGGAATAGGGGACCATTTGGGACAGTGTGCCTCAAAGTAAACTATGACTGTTACACAGTACCGGTGTTTTGTCCCCTGCCGTGGCCACCGAAGGGTCCAACCGGATGAATTTAGGGGGGCGGCCCGGTCTCCTTCCTGTCCCAAACCTCTTCCTGCCACGCCCACGAGCACGCCCCTTCGGTCTGCAGAAACACAGGTTAAAGTCAATCACTCGATCGATCGATCATTCAATTAAATCATGCTTTTTTTTTACTAAACACATTTTTACCAAATTCTTACAAACTCTGTTTTACTGGTCTAAGAGAAGACTGCGGGGCCTAGGTGAGCAAAGCATTTCAGTGTTGACTACTGTGTGTGTGTGTGTGTGTGTGTGTGTGTGTGTGTGTGTGTGTGTGTGTGTGTGTGTGTGTGCGTGCGTATTACCTGGTGATGTAGTCCAGTTTGTCATCGTGCATGTTGAGGTGCTGTTGTAGCTGTTCCGAACTCATGAAGCGTCTGTTACACTCATAACACGGCCAGTTCTTCTCCTGCTCACGTAACACTGAAAAAAAAACACAACGAGACCCAAGTCAGAGGTCAACACTCGGTTCTCCACTGGGGCACCGGGACATGATCTGGTCATACCAGTTGTTCTATAATATCTTTCTGAATTGATAATGACCTGGGCTGCATTCCATACAGAACCAGGCTAATAATGACTAGCCATCTTTTAAATGAGCATGCCCTTGTGTTCTTGTATTTAAATGAGCATGCCCTTGTGTTCTTGTACTTAAATGAGCATGCCCCTTGTGTTCTTGTACTTAAATGAGCATGCCCTTGTGTTCTTGTATTTAAATGAGCATGCCCTTGTGTTCTTGTATTTAAATGAGCATGCCCTTGTGTTCTTTATTTAAATGAGCATGTCCTTGTGTTTAAATGAGCATGCCCTTGTGTTCTTGTATTTAAAATGAGCATGCCCTTGTGTTCTTTATTCAAATGAGCATGCCCTTGTGTTCTTGTATTTAAATGAGCATGTCATTGTATTTAAAATGAGCATGTCCTTGTGTTCTTGTATTTAAATGAGCACTCCCTTGTGTTCTTGTATTTAAATAAGCATGCCCTTGTGTTCTTTATTTAAATGTGCATTCCCTTGTGTTCTTTATTCAAATGAGCATAACCTTGTGTTCTTGTATTTAAATGAGCATGCCCTTGTGTTCTTGTACTTAAATGAGCATGCCCCTTGTGTTCTTGTACTTAAATGAGCATGCCCTTGTGTTCTTGTATTTAAATGAGCATGCCCTTGTGTTCTTGTATTTAAATGAGCATGCCCTTGTGTTCTTTATTTAAATGAGCATGTCCTTGTGTTTAAATGAGCATGCCCTTGTGTTCTTGTATTTAAAATGAGCATGCCCTTGTGTTCTTTATTCAAATGAGCATGCCCTTGTGTTCTTGTATTTAAATGAGCATGTCATTGTATTTAAAATGAGCATGCCCTTGTGTTCTTTATTCAAATGAGCATGCCCTTGTGTTCTTATATTTAAATGAGCTAGCCCTTGTGTTCTTATTTTTAAATGAGCTAGCCCTTGTGTTCCTATATTTAAATGAGCATGCCCTTGTGTTCTTATATTTAAATGAGCATGCCCTTGTGTTCTTATTTTTAAATGAGCTAGCCCTTGTGTTCCTATATTTAAATGAGCATGCCCTTGTATTCTTGTATTTAAATGAGCATGCCCTTGTGTTCTTGTATTTAAATGGGCATGCCCTTGTGTTCTTGTATATAAAAATGAGCATGCCCTTGTGTTCCTATATTTAAATGAGCTAGCCCTTGTGTTCTTATTTTTAAATGAGCTAGCCCTTGTGTTCCTATATTTAAATGAGCATGCCCTTGTGTTCCTATATTTAAATGAGCTAGCCCTTGTGTTCTTATTTTTAAATGAGCATGCCCTTGTGTTCCTATATTTAAATGAGCATGCCCTTGTGTTCCTATATTTAAATGAGCATGCCCTTGTGTTCTTATTTTTAAATGAGCATGCCCTTGTGTTCTTATTTTTAAATGAGCTAGCCCTTGTGTTCCTATATTTAAATGAGCTAGCCCTTGTGTTCCTATATTTAAATGAGCTAGCCCTTGTGTTCCTATATTTAAATGAGCATGCCCTTGTGTTCCTATATTTAAATGAGCATGCCCTTGTGTTCCTATATTTAAATGAGCTAGCCCTTGTGTTCCTATATTTAAATGAGCTAGCCCTTGTGTTCCTATATTTAAATGAGCATGCCCTTGTGTTCCTATATTTAAATGAGCATGCCCTTGTGTTCCTATATTTAAATGAGCATGCCCTTGTGTTCCTATATTTAAATGAGCATGCCCTTGTGTTCCTATATTTAAATGAGCATGCCCTTGTGTTCTTATATTTAAATGAGCATGCCCTTGTGTTCCTATATTTAAATGAGCTAGCCCTTGTGTTCCTATATTTAAATGAGCATGCCCTTGTGTTCCTATATTTAAATGAGCTAGCCCTTGTGTTCCTATATTTAAATGAGCATGCCCTTGTGTTCCTATATTTAAATGAGCATGCCCTTGTGTTCCTATATTTAAATGAGCATGCCCTTGTGTTCCTATATTTAAATGAGCTAGCCCTTGTGTTCCTATATTTAAATGAGCATGCCCTTGTGTTCCTATATTTAAATGAGCTAGCCCTTGTGTTCCTATATTTAAATGAGCATGCCCTTGTGTTGATTTGGATAGATTTACAGTAACAGCAAATAAATAAAGTTCAAATAAAGCGCAAAATGTTATTTATTGCATATTTCAGTTCCACGTGTTCATCTCTGCAAAGTCCTCTAGAAACGATACCACGGCAAAACATTAATGAAGAAAGCGTGGAGGTCATTTGCCCCCCCCGGTTTTCCCTCTCCAAATCACACATTTTTAATTGAAAAACAAGACGATTGTATGTTCCAGGTCCACAAGGCTTAAACCACATCAGAGGACCATTTTGGAGGTCTGGGTAAATAGATGTGTTTGTGTGTAGATAACCTTTAATTCAGCTGCATCACCAGCCAGACAGCTGTGTTTCTGTAGCACACTTGGGACTATTGGCCACTGGATTGATGCAAATAACCATGATTCTGCCAGGCAATTTTGTAGTTACCTGTTAATTGCCTTTCTATCTACCCGAAAACGGTTAGGGCATCATTAGCATCGCTAACGGCTACACAAAGGGGTAGACACAATAGACCCTACGCGCACTGCACACGGCAGGGCTCCACATTCAGGTCAATTTGCCAGTAGCAGAAGCAATGTAAAATACTGCTCCGGGTCAAGATCTTACAGGAACGTTTATGATTCGTGCATTATTTCAATAGTAGGTGATTTTATCTCTCATTTGCGGTAAAACTGTAGTGTCGCCAGCCTATAGCCTACAGGGTTCATACAGACAGTGGCAAGTCAAACTCAAAGACTTAGACCTATATCCATCCTGCCCTGCCTTTCTAAAGTCTTCGAAAGCCAAGTTAATAAAACAGATTACTGACCATTTCGAGCTGTGCAATCCGGTTTCCGAGCTGGTCACGGGTGCACCTCAGCCACGCTCAAGGTACTAAACGATATCATAACCGCCATCGATAAAAGACTGTGCAGACGTCTTCATCGACCTGGCCAAGGCTTTCGACTCTGTCAATCACCGTATTCTTATCGGCAGACTCAATAGCCTTGGTTTCTCAAATGACTACTTCGCAGACAGAGTTCAGTGTGTCAACTCGGAGGGCCTGTTGTCCGGACCTCTGGCAGTCTCTATGGGGGTACAACAGGGTTCAATTCTCGGGCCGACTCTTTTTTTCTGTATATATCAACAATGTCGCTCTTGCTGTGGGTGATTCCCTGATCCACCTCTACGCAGACGACACCATTCTGTATACTTCTGGCCCTTCTTTGGACACAATGTTAACTAACCTCCAGACGAGCTTCAATGCCATTCAACACTCCTTCCGTGCCTCCAACTGCTCTTAAATGCTAGTAAAACCAAATTCATGCTTTTTAACCGTTCGCTGCCCACACCCGACTAGCATCACCACTCTGAACGGTTCCGAATTAGAATATGTGTACAACTACAAATACCTAGGTGTCTGGCTAGACTGTAAACTCTCCTTCCAGACTCATATTAAACATCTCCAATCCAAAATTAAATCTAGAATCGGCTTCCTATTTCGCAACAAAGCCTCCTTCACTCACACCGCCAAACATATCCTAGTAAAACTGACTATCCTACCGATCATCGACTTCGGCGATGTCATCTACAAAACAGCTTCCAATACTCTACTCAGCAAATTGGATGCAGTCTATCACAGTGCCGTCTGTTTTGTTACCAAAGCTCTTTATACTACCCACCACTGCGACCTGTATGCTCTCGTTGGCTGGCCCTCGCTACATATTTGTCGCCAAACCCACTGGCTTCAAGTCATCTATAAGTCTCTGCTAGGTAAAGCCCCGCCTTATCTCAGCTCACTGGTCACCATAACAACACCCACACGTAGCACGCCAGCTCCAGCAGGTATATTTCACTGGTCATCCCCAAAGCCAACACCTCCTTCGGCCGCCTTTCCTTCCAGTTCTCTGCTGCCAAGCTGGAGACTTATATATCTCCCTCACTAACTTTAACATCAGCTATCTGAGCAGCTAACCGATCGCTGCAGCTGTCCTCACGCCATTTGCACACACTGTATATAGACTTTCTTTTTTTTCTATTGTGTTATTGACTGTACACTTGTTTATTCCATGTGTAACTCTGTGTTGTTGTATGTGTCGCACTGCTTTGCTTTATCTTGGCCAGGTCGCAGTTGTAAATGAGAACTTGTTCTCAACTGGCCTACCTGGTTAAATAAAAGGTTAAATATATATATTTTTAAAATAAATAAATAAATACATTTCGCAAGCACTTTATTATAATTTAAGGACATTTTATATTTAAAATTGTTGTAATAGAAGAAAAAAAAACATGGCCAAAATGTATGAATTAGACCTTTAAAATGTATTATTCTTATAGGCCTACCCAGCGTTACTACGCATCGAGGCCTACCCAGCGTTACTACGCATCGAGGCCTACCCAGCGTTACTACGCATCGAAGCCTACCCAGCGTTACTACGCATCGAAGCCTACCCAGCGTTACTACGCATCGACCATCTCAGCGTGCTCCCAACACAAGCACACTAATGAAGTCTGTCTGTGTTGCTATAGCTAGTCAGTCTCACCATTTGAGATGTTGAAGGGTTGTTGAGGGGTTCTTGTATCATGTTTTAAAATGAGAAAGCGACAACAAAAAAGAAAAAACGGGTTGTAAAGGAACCGATTGTATGGAAAACCATTTGATGTTGTCTAGCTTATAATAACCGCAACAAGCTCAACACCCTTCAATTGAAATGGCGGGAAAACAAACTAAAAATCGCCTACATCTCTCATAAAAAACTGAACAGAAATGAAATCACGGAATAACTATATACACTGGCATCCTTGCGACCAATTAAAAATCTGTGTCGTCAAACGGTCACAAAAAATTTGACTGTTTAGGTCGCAGTATCGAACCCTGCCACAGCAGATGAAACATTAGGATTTAAATAAACCCTGCAGTACTGAAACATACAACTACAGTAGAGAAAGTATTAGGACCCATAGCAAACATCACTGCTATCATAGACAAGGATACAAACACACACATACAGTTCAAGTCTGAAGTTTACATACACCTTAGCCATATACATTTAAACTCGGTTTTTCACAATTCCTGACATTTAATCCTAGTAAACATTCCCCGTCTTAGGTCAGTTAGGATCACCACTTTATTTTAAGAATGTGAAATGTCTTTATAATAGTAGATTTCATTTATTTCAGCTTTTATTTCTTTCATCACATTCCCAGTGAGTCAGAAGTTTACATACACTCAATTAGTATTTGGTAGCATTGCCTTTAAATTGTTTAACTTGGGTCAAACGTTTCAGGTAGCCTTCCACAAGCTTCCCACAATAAGTTGGGTGCATTTTGGCCCATTCCTCCTGACAGAGCTGGTGTAACTGAGTCAGGTTTGTAGGCCTCCTTGCTCGCACACACTTTTTCAGTTCTGCCCACAAATGTTCTATGGGATTGAGGTCAGGGCTTTGTGATGGCCACTCCAATACCTTGACTCTGTTGTCCTTAAGCCATTTTGCCACAACTTTGGAAGTATGCTTGGGGTCATTGTCCATCTGGAAGACCCATTTGCGACCAAACTTCCTGACTGATGTCTTGAGATGTTGCTTCAATATATCCACAATTTTCCTTCCTCATGATGCCATCTATTTTGTGAAGTGCACCAGTCCCTCCTGCAGCAAAGCACCCCCACAACATGATGCTGCCCCCACCTTGCTTCACGGTTGGGATGGTGTTCTTCGGCTTGCAAGCCTCCCCCATTTTCCTCCAAACATAACGATGGTCATTATGGCCAAACAGTTCTATTTTTGTTTCATCAGACCAGAGGACATTTCTCCAAAAAGTAAGATCTTTGTCCCCATGTGCAGTTGCAAACCGTAGTCTGGCTTTTTTTATAGCGGTTTTGGAGCAGTGGCTTCTTCCTTGCTGAGCGGCCATTCAGGTTATGTCGATATAGGACTCGTTTTACTGTGGATATAGATGCTTTTGTACCTGTTTCCTCCAGCATCTTCACAAGGTCCTTTGCTGTTGTTCTGGGATTGATTTGCACTTTTCGCACCAAAGTACGTTCATCTCTAGGAGACAGAACGCGTCTCCTTCCTGAGCGGTATGACAGCTGTGTGGTCCCATGGTGTTTATACTTGCGTACTATTGTTTGTACAGATGAATGTGTTACCTTCAGGTGTTCGGAAATTGCTCCCAAGGATGAACCAGACTTGTGGAGGTCTACAATTTTTTTTTCTGAGGTCTTGGCTGATTTCTTTTGATTGTCCCATGATGTCAAGCAAAGAGGCACTGAGTTTGAAGGTAGGCCTTGAAATACATCCACAGGTACACCTCCAATTGACTCAAATGATGTCAATTAGCCTATCAGAAGCTTCTAAAGCCATGACATAATTTTCTGGAATTTTCCAAGCTGTTTAAAGGCACAGTCAACTTAATGTATGTAAACTTCTGACCCACTGGAATTGTGATACAGTGAATTAGAAGTGAAATAATCTGTCTGTAAACAATTGTTGGAAAAATGACTTGTGTCATGCACAAAGTAGATGTCCTAACCGACTTCCCAAAACTAGTTTGTTAACAATAAATTTGTGGAGTGGTTGAAAAACGAGTTTAAATGACTCCAACCTAAGTGTGTATAAAACGTCTGACTTCAACTGTACACCGTTCATCTACTTTGTATAAGCACCTTATGGCGGCGATTAAAGCTTTGAGTCGTCTTGCATATGTCGGTTTCAGCTTTGTCCATCTGGATTTGAGGATTTTCTCAAGTTCTGTTAAGTTAGATGGGGAGCGGCGGTGAACAGCAATCTTCAAGTCTTTTCACAGAGTTTCAATGAGATTCAAGTTTCACATTCATGTTCTGAAGCTTTGGCTGTATGCTTGGGGTCTTTGTCCTGTTGGAATGTAAATCTTCGCCCCAGTCTAAGGTCGTTCGCACTCTGAAGCAGGTTCTCCGTAGTTGTCTCCATTCATTGTTCCCTCTATCCTTACCAGTCTCCCAGTCCCTGCTGCTTCAAAGCATCCCCCACCATGCTTCACGGTAGGGATGGTGTTAGATGAGTGATGAGCTGTGCCTGGTTTCTACAGACAAAGTGCTTTGCATTCAGGCCAAATTTTTGTCTCATCAGACCACAGAATATTTTGCCTTATGCTCGGAGTCTTTCACGTGCATTTTTTTCAGGCGTACTTTTTGTCAGTAGTGGCTTCAGTCTGGCCACTCTCCCATAAAGCCCCGATTGGTGAAGTGCTGTAGAGACTGTTGTCCTTCTGGCAGGTTCTCTCATCTCAGGCAAGGATCTGTAGGTCTGTGAGAATGGTCAGTGGATTCTTGTTCACCGCCTAGTCCAAGGTCCTTCTTGTCCGGTTGCCCAGTTTTGGTCGGACGGACATTTCTGTATTTCATTTTTCAGTAAATGTTTTTCTCCAAAACCACAGTTTTCACTTAGTCATTATGGGTAGATGTAGAAATTACCACACTGTGGAATAACTCAAGGGGTAGGAATACTTGCTGAAGGCACCGCAGTACTAACATCAAAAAAGACCCCAGCACTGAAAATAAAACGTTACAATATATATTATTTAAAGCTACAGTACTGACATTTCACTGGAAGGTCTACACCTGTTGTATTCGGCGCACGTGACAAATAAACTTTGATTTGATATAGTCCACAGCACTGAAAATAAAACGTTACAATATCTATATATTATTTAAAGCTACAGCACTGCAGAGACAACATGAGGACGAACATCCTCATCACTGCTATCATAGACAAAGCTACACAACCATGTTGTTGTCTCCCACCTTTCCTCTCCTCATCCGTGACGTCGTGGATCTTCTGGTTGACAAACTCGGCATATGATGCTGCGTACCACACCTGGGGAAAAAGAAGATTCAGGTCAGACTCCGTTTTCCTGATATAATAATGTGCTTTGAGGGGGTATTCCTACGCAAGCAAGATACATCTACTCTGGGGTTTTCTACAGCTAGCCAGCTTCAGTTAGCTTCACATTCCGGCTCAGGCTTCATCCGTACTACGACGGTGAACGTCCGCCTGCCGCTAACTCTAGCAGGCTTGTAACAAGGGATCTAAATTAAAAATAAAATACAAAATCAGTAGCACTGGTGCTCCCAACTTAAAACTGTTAGGAGCACCACATTAAATTTAGGAGCACCAGATTAGTTTTTTAGATGCAGCCTATATGACTAGTAGCTACTTTTGAAGGACATGTTGTGCTCTCTATGTGACACTGTAAAGACAGTCATTATTAAACACTGTAAAGACAGTCATTATTAAAAAGTGCAGCCCTCTGGAATAGACCCGCTACGTAGGGCAGCCTTCTGGAATAGACCCGCTACGTAGAAATAACTGACTGTGACGTGTAGATCATTTAGCCCAGTTGGCGATGATCTCAGACACGGCAGGTAACCCACCTTCAGCTCCTGTTTGGGCTGGATGTTCTTGATGGTCGTGTAGAAGATTTCAGAGCCGTACTGATAGGCTACCAGGTTCTGTTCCAGGTGGTTCTGGGCGGGCCTAACAAACATCAGCCAATTACAGATGTCCTCGTCAGATAGGTCCACCCACATGTCATCCGACTTTTCCATGTCCTTGTCTGCATCTAGCATACACAGCTACGGAGAGAGAGAGAGAGTTAGAGACCATGCACAGCTACGGAGAGAGAGAGAGAGAGAGAGAGACATGACAGCAGGAAATATAGTACACAGTGGCAGAATACCTGACCACTGTGACTGACCCAAACTTGAGGAAAGCTTTGACTATGTACAGACTCAGTGAGCATAGCCTTGCTATTGAGAAAGGCCGCCGTAGGCAGACCTGGCTCTCAAGAGAAGACAGGCTATGTGCACACTGCCCACAAAATGAGGTGGAAACTGAGCTGCACTTCCCAACCTCCTGCCAAATGTATGACCATATTAGAGACACATATTTCCCTCAGATTACACAGATACACAAAGATTTTGAAAATAAACCCAATTTTGATAAACTCCCATATCTACTTGGGTGAAATACCACAGTGTGCCATCACAGCAGCAATATGTGCGACCTGTTGCCACAAGAAAAGGGCAACCAGTGAAGAACAAAATGTTAACCGCAAACTTGTTGTTTGTGTTCATGGATTTTATAAATGTTGTATGATTTCTTCCCAAAACACCACTTCCCATCAGTTTGTATAGGAGAACCCTCACGCCAAACTGAGACAAAAGACTCAACAAAGCATGAGAAGACTTTGGCTTTGGTTTGTTTGTCGATTAGGGTGTGCAGGGTGAATACGTGGTCTGTCGTTCGGTAATTTGGGCCAGTCTTGCGAGCACGGCGGTTAGCCTACTCACTAGATCACCATTACACTTTACAGACATAATGGAATGCGGGCCTTGAAAGCGCCTCGGCTATGGCATGTCTGTCTGTTAGGCTCGGCTACACTACGATCTGGTTCAAGTCCGGCCTCTGGCTGGGCCACTCAAGGACATTCAGAGACTCGTCCCGAAGCCACTCCTGTGTTGTCTTGGCTGTGTGCTTAGGGTCGGTGTGCTGTTGGAAGGTGAACCTTCGCCCCAGTCTGAGTTCCTGACTATGTGTTGTTCCCGACATATATATATATACACATACATACATACATATATATATATATATGTATGTTATTCCCGACTATGTGTTGTTCACATAGTCAGGAACAACACATAGTCGGGAACAACACAGGAACAACTACATCTGATCAAATGGTCCCCTTGTGGGAACTGATCAGACATTAAAGTCTACAGCTGCTCCGTTTGACACTATAGATTCTTGTAGAAAACAGAGAGGTCAACTTACCTTGAGGTGGATGTAGTGGTCGTGAAGTTGTCCCTGTCTGACCAGGGGTCCCTCCACGGGGCCGAACTGGGTCCTCTTGGGGATGCGTCTCTTGGAAAAGACTCCCCCTAGGAAGCGGTCTATGTAGAGAACGAGGGGGAGGCTGGCCCGGGCCCGGGAGACCACTGGACGGTTGGGGATGGGGTGGAGGGCACCGTGCTTCACACACACTGATGGGTTGGAACTGTTACACTCCTCACACCCTGAGAGAGGAGGGAGAGAAGGAGGGAGAGAGGGAGGGAGAGAGGGAAGAAGAGAGGAGGGAGAGAAGGAGGGAGAGCGGAGGGAGAGAGGAGGGAGAGAGGGAGGGAAGAAGAGAGGAGGGAGAGAAGGAGGGAGAGCGGAGGGAGAGAGGAGGGAGAGAGGGAGGGAAGAAGAGAGGAGGGAGAGAGCAGGGAGAGAGGGAGGGAGAGAGGAGGGAAGAAGAGAGGAGGGAAGAAGAGAGGAGGGAGAGAGCGGAGGGAGAGAGGGAGGGAAGAAGAGAGGAGGGAGAGAGGAGGGAGAGAGCAGGGAGAGAGGAGGGAGAGAGGAGGGAAGAAGAGAGGAGGGAAGAAGAGAGGAGGGAGAGAAGGAGGGAGAGAGGGAGGGAGAGAAGGAGGGAGAGAGGAGGGAGAGAGGGAGGGAAGAAGAGAGGAGGGAGAGAGGGAGGGAGAGAAGGAGGGAGAGCGGGAGGGAAGAAGAGAGGAGGGAGAGAGGAGGGAGAGAGGGAGGGGGAAGAAGAACAGGAAGAAAGGAGAGAAAGAAAGTTTGTCAGTGAGGGTCCCAGAATCACAGATACCAAGACAGCGAAAGAGGCAAAGAAATAGATAAAGAATGTTTTGAACAGTCAGTATTAACACAAAGCAGTATTGGTCCTGTCACAGTCAGGTAAAACTCCTGTCCTTAGTAGACGCCCAGAAAGCCCCACCACCAGGGAGGTAAAACTCCTGTCCCTAGAAGACGCCCAGAAGGCCCCGTCTCCGGGGAGGTAAAACTCCTGTCCCTAGAAGACGCCCAGAAAGTCCCGTCTCCGGGGAGGTAAAACTCCTGTCCCTAGAAGACGCCCAGAAGGCCCCGTCTCCGGGGAGGTAAAACTCCTGTCCCTAGAAGACGCCCAGAAAGTCCCGTCTCCGGGGAGGTAAAGACACTCACAGAGGTTGTGTGGTGTGAAGGCCTGTGGAGCGCTAGGCTCCCAGTCATCTAGGTCCGAGTCATCTTCGTCATCATCCTCTTCAGAGTCCTCAGTGGATGTGGCCCCCAGGGGGCTGGAGGAGGGGTCAACCATCCCAGCCATGGAGGGGAGGGAACTGGACACAGACAGCTGACCCTGGGATAGAAAGAATGAAAAGGTATGGTTATAGGTGTAGACCAGACCTCTCCAACCCTGTTCCTGGAGAGCTACCCTCCTGGAGGCTTTAACTCCAACCCTGTTCCTGGAGAGCTACCCTCCTGGAGGCTTTAACTCCAACCCTGTTCCTGGAGAGCTACCCTCCTGGAGGCTTTAACTCCAACCCTGCTCCTGGAGAGCTACCCTCCTGGAGGCTTTAACTCCAACCCTGTTCCTGGAGAGCTACCCTCCTGGAGGCTTTAACTCCAACCCTGTTCCTGGAGAGCTACCCTCCTGGAGGCTTTAACTCCAACCCTGCTCCTGGAGAGCTACTCTCCTGGAGGCTTTAACTCCAACCCTGTTCCTGGAGAGCTACTCTCCTGGAGGCTTTAAATCGAACCCTGCTCCTGGAGAGCTACCCTCCTGGAGGTTTTAAATCGAACCCTGCTCCTGGAGAGCTACCCTCCTGGAGGCTTTAACTCCAACCCTGCTCCTGGAGAGCTACCCTCCTGGAGGCTTTAACTCCAACCCTGTTGCTGGAGAGCTACCCTCCTGGAGGCTTTAACTCCAACCCTGTTGCTGGAGAGCTACCCTCCTGGAGGCTTTAACTCCAACCCTGTTGCTGGAGAGCTACCTTCTCCATGTTCAATGGAGAATCTACATTGAAAGTGCCTCTTAGTCCAGAGGGGTATCCTACAAAAGCAAGCTACATCTCCTCTGGGTTTTCTACAGCTAGCCAGCTTCAGTTAGCTTCACATTCCAGCTCAGGCTTCATCCTGTACTACAACGGTGGATATTGGTCGTCCGCGTGCCGCTAACTCTAGCAGGCTTGGGACTGCGCGTGGATAGTCGAACACCGAACTCTTCGTTGAGACAATGTTGAAACATCAATCCCTGGGCGGGTCAGAACCACATTTTCATTTGTAAAAGAAATCCCAAATGAAGGGAAAAAGTTATCTTGCGAAGTGATTTAACCGAAATGTCTGTTTATTTTATTTTTTTTAAATCTTTTATAAGTTCTGTCTTTATTTGATTACTTATCATTAATGTCCTCTGCTGTACCTTTTCCTCCTGCTCCTACCTATATCATACAGGTGTTCCACTGCATTCTGTCATTCCTAAATGTGTAATTTTTGCATTACATTAAAAAAATAAGTAAATAAAGATTTGATTAATAAAATATTTATAATCCATCATCTTCGTCAAATTAAAGGTGACGATGAAACATTCTTTGAAAGAGGGAGTTCTGAATGTGGGATAGTGGAGTTAGCCCTGAGTTAGCCCTGAGTTAGCCCTGAGTTAGCCCGCCCCAGAGCAGGTTAGTGGAGTTAGTCTGCCCCGGAGCAGGTTAGTGGAGTTAGTCTGCCCCGGAGCAGGTTAGTTCTGAAGGCAGGATAGTGGAGTTAGCCCTGAGTTAGCCTTCCCTGGAGCAGGTTAGTTCTGAAGGCAGGATAGTGGAGTTAGCCCTGAGTTAGCCTTCCCTGGAGCAGGTTAGTTCTGAAGGCAGGATAGTGGAGTTAGCCCTGAGTTAGCCTGCCCTGGAGCAGGTTAGTTCTGAATGCAGGATAGTGGAGTTAGCCCTGAGTTAGCCCTGAGTTAGTCTGCCCTAGAGCAGGTTAGTTCTGAATGCAGTCATGTCCAATCAATTTAAATTGACCACAGGTGGACTGCAATCAAGTTGTAGAAACATCTCAAGGATGATCAATGGAAATAAAGTCATCAAATAAACCGAATGTAATATATTACATATATAAAACTAATGTTTTAATATGCGTTACAGCATTTAACCCACATGGTGCAAAACCAAAATACATGATTATTTTATAAGAATCCAACTGAAACCGAACTCAAAAACGGACTGGTCGCTCAGCACTACAGACTCCTCACCTGTGTAACCGGCTCCAGGAGGGCCTGAGGAGCCTCGGCCACGTTACTGAGGACATGAAGGTTGGCAGCGTTCATGTTCTGGCCACCGGGCAACAACACTGTCAGCTGGTGGCGAGAGAGAGAGAGAGAATAACAAACAACATTTCTACTTAGGACCAAGAGTTCTGCTTGACTTGATATAGAACGTACCAGAGTTGTTGTTGTTGTTGTTCCCCCCCCTGGTCAAATTATGTTACGATACAATATGATGAATGAATTTGAATGCAAATGGGTTTTTTGTATTCTAATAGAAGTGTGAATAGAAGGTACCTGTTGCGTAGTTCCATCCTGCTGAATATAGGCCACCTGAGGCTGGTCAGAAAACACACCCTGGAAACCACAGGCCAAATAAACAGAACAGTTCTAAGTACGTGAGAATAAAGTAAGAATGAGTAAATGTCCTGTAAAATAATAAAAAAAGGCCTGGTCTCTCACCCCTGATCCGTCGGCCGGGTGGATGTAGACTAGGGTGTGTTCCGCCGACTCCACAGAGGTGTAGGAGTTACCGTCTGCTGTGTAGATCACCTGCTGCTGTCCTCGGTCCTGCTGCTCTCCACTGTACACGATCTGGGCTACTGCACCGCCCTCAAAATGCACCTGCAACACACACACACACAGAGAGATAGAGACAGACAGAGACAGAGAGAGACAGAGCGAGAGAGCGAGAGAGACAGACAGAGAGAGACAGAGCGAGAGAGACAGACAGAGACAGAGACTTAGAATGAAATCATGAACTAGGGTTATTCATGATTTTAAAACTGTCTCATTGTTTCAATGTGTTTTTATTAAACTAAATGGATCCGCCTAACATTGCAAGATAGACCTGAGCTTCAGGGTGAAGTTACACCTAGATACAGGTATAGGATCAGCGTCTCCTGCCCCAATCCTAACCTTAAAAGGGATACTTTGGGATTTTTGGCAATGAGGCCCTTAATCTACTTACCCAGAGTCAAATGAACTCCATGTTTATGTCTCTGCGTGCAGTTTGAAGGAAGTTGTCGAACTTAGCGCTAGTGCACACTAGCAGATACCCATCGACTTCCAGTCACTGCGCTAACGCTAGTTAGCATTGGCTCACAAAACTACCTCCGACTTCCTTCATACTGAACACAGAGACATTAAAACGGCGTCCACACGTTCATCTGACTCTGGGGAAGTAGATTAAAGGGCCGTATTGCTCAAAATCCCGTATATCCCTTTAACCATTAGTGAGGGACAAACTGACCCAAGATCAGCATCTAGGGGCAACTTCACTCTACTTGTAAGACATGATTGGGTACAGAAGGGGTGTCCAACTCATTCCACAGACGGCAGAGTGTCTGCGGGTATTTCCTTTCAATTAAGACTACCAGGTGAGGGGTGTTCCTTACTGAGACCTAGACAACCAGGTGAGGGGAGGTCCTTACTGAGACCTAGACAACCAGGTGAGGGGAGTTCCTCACTGAGACCTAGACAACCAGGTGAGGGAGTTCCTCACTGAGACCTAGACAACCAGGTGAGGGAGTTCCTTACTGAGACCTAGACAACCAGGTGAGGGGAGTTCCTTACTGAGACCTAGACAACCAGGTGAGGGGAGTTCCTTACTGAGACCTAGACAACCAGGTGAGGGGAGGTCCTTACTGAGACCTAGACAACCAGGTGAGGTCCTTACTGAGACCTAGACAACCAGGTGAGGGGAGTTCCTCACTGAGACCTAGACAACCAGGTGAGGGAGTTCCTCACTGAGACCTAGACAACCAGGTGAGGGGAGTTCCTCACTGAGACCTAGACAACCAGGTGAGGGGAGTTCCTCACTGAGACCTAGACAACCAGGTGAGGGGAGTTCCTCACTGAGACCTAGACAACCAGGTGAGGGGAGTTCCTTACTGAGACCTAGACAACCAGGTGAGGGGAGTTCCTTACTAAGTAGTGACCTTAATTAAGGTACAAGGGTGGAGTGACAACCCACAGACACTCTGCCCTCCGTGGAACGACTTGGACACGTGTGGAGTACAGTAACATTCACCTGAGTGGTGTTCCCTGATTCGCTGTTCCCTGCCTGGTTCCACACAGGGGATGTTTCCTGCTTGGTCTCCATGGCTGCTGCAGCCGGGAACCAGTTACCACGGTCACCACCTGATCACACCGACCTCACGCAGCTGCTACCAGCTCCAGGATTAGTTAGGATGTACTGATGTTCACATGGCAACCACAGAACAGAGAGTTAGGATGTACTGATGTTCACATGGCAACCACAGAACAGAGAGTTAGGATGTACTGATGTTCACATGGCAACCACAGAACAGAGAGTTAGGATGTACTGATGTTCACATGGCAACCACAGAACAGAGAGTTAGGATGTACTGATGTTCACATGGCAACCACAGAACAGAGAGTTAGGATGTACTGATGTTCACATGGCAACCACAGAACAGAGAGTTAGGATGTACTGATGTTCACATGACAACCACAGAACAGAGTTAGGATGTACTGATGTTCACATGGCAACCACAGAACAACCACAGAACAGAGAGTTAGGATGTACTGATGTTCACATGGCAACCACAGAACAGAGAGTTAGGATGTACTGATGTTCACATGACAACCACAGAACAGAGAGTTAGGATGTACTGATGTTCACATGGCAACCACAGAACAGAGAGTTTGGATGTACTGATGTTCACATGGCAACCACAGAACAGAGAGTTAGGATGTACTGATGTTCACATGGCAACCACAGAACAGAGAGTTAGGATGTACTGATGTTCACATGGCAACCACAGAACAGAGAGTTAGGATGTACTGATGTTCACATGGCAACCACAGAACAGAGAGTTAGGATGTACTGATGTTCACATGGCAACCACAGAACAGAGCACATTACAATGCAAAATGCAGGGATGCCAATAAATTGTTTATAACCGTCTGGTATGCCGTGTGTTGATTAGCTAACTATATTACTGTGGTTACAAACGTATGAATAGGTTTGTTCTCTCTTCCAGAAATGCAACACAAGTATCTTTGTTTGATTTGTGAACAGGCATTGATTGCATAATGACAGCACCTGACCACGGCAAGTAAGGACAGTGAATAGAGGAGGACGGGGGATGTGCCATTTCATCTGGTGCATGTTGGACTGCGCCCGCTGCACAATGGGCCGACGTCTGTTTAATAATGAACTGGCTTCTGTTGCTGCCAATGGAAGTACTATCGGAGGGTGAGACAGTGGCATGTGTGGGACGCTTCGCTCGCCCTCTGCCATGTCGCTGACAGGTCTGCAACCCCCCCAGATAAACCAGCCGGCTTTTATCGCCGAGAGCAGTCAAACGACCCGCTCGACCGGGGGGGGGGGGTAGCGCAGAAACACCGCCGACAGCGCGCCGGGGAACGCGCCACGAAATTTGCAGTTTAAAAACCGGATCATTTGACATCGATAACGTGCAACGTGTGGAAAAACGGTTGTTATTTTGTCTAGTCGAAAGATCGAATAGATCGTCCCGTATGGTGTCTGTGTATTTCCCCCCCTCCCTCCTCCGGTCGTCGCTTCCAACCCGGACCATACCACAACACGCTGCACAAACCCCGGGCATCGACTGCACCGCGGCTCCTCCCCCCCACACCTTCAACCACCCTGCATTAGCACATTTAACAAGAATATATAAGGCCGAGCTTGAAAAAAATGTTTACGGCAAATGAGGATGCATAGCATTGAGTAACAGGGTGGTGTATTTAGTAGAGCGGCAGGGTGTTAGTCCCCCCCGCCGCCCCGGTGTTAGTCGAGCCGCCGGAGAACCGGGGAGGACGAGGCTCCATTTTGGGTGCGACTAAAAACAACAACAACCACATTTTGAAGCGACCGAACGGAAATCTCTACATGTCTATCCATATAAATGTGTCCCTTTAGTGGTGACCATTCGATTGATACTTACAAAGAGTTGACGTGGAAATCTTTTTTGAGTGGAATGAAGTAGAAATTCTGCCGAGTTTTGATAGATTTAATGAAAACGTTGAAGTTGTTCTTACCTCAGAATGGTAGCTGCAGAGGTGGCCGCGTTGCATATATTACCATATTCTGCCTGGCAACTCGACGAGGCCTGTGTGGCGATTGGTGGAATATTATTGAGTGACAAAAAAAATTAAAACCTTAAATCTATTTCACGACACCTTTATGTCAACTTTTACTTCTACAAAAATTACTTGATATATATATATATATTTATTTTAAGTTTTAATGTCACATGTACAAGTACAGTGAAATGCCTTGATATATGGTATTGATTGGTTAGCAGATTTCAATCAACGTTCACTCGGATAGTTTTATCAAATGTATGCATTTCAATGGGTCAATGAATTTCGACCAAATAAATCAATATATGACGGATCAAAGATCCCCAATTCAAATGAACCAACGTTTTTATCAAATGAATCACTTACAGTAGCTTATTTGAGAAGGGTGCATTTGCAGTAACACCTCTTTATACTTCTGTTTGTCTGTTTTTATAATAGGAGAGGGGGCTGCTCCAGTGCGGTAGGTGGCGTTAATGCACTGTAACGTTGGATGCCATCCGCCGATAAACCCTACAGAAGAAGGAGCCGGGCAGTGTTGCCATGTTCGCGGTTTTGTGACTACATTTTTTTAAATTTTATTTTATTTATTTAAACCTTTATTTAAATTGAACTACTTGGAAAACGATGTCACAGAGGAAAATGTATTGGTTGCGGGGTTTTGGGACCCAAGCCAATCTTATCTGTAAAACA
Source organism: Brachymystax lenok tsinlingensis (assembly GCA_030435695.1). Taxonomy (NCBI): domain Eukaryota; kingdom Metazoa; phylum Chordata; class Actinopteri; order Salmoniformes; family Salmonidae; genus Brachymystax; species Brachymystax lenok. The sequence goes on from CM059816.1 coordinate 35,748,706, forward strand.
TCTGTCTAATCCTGCCGTGGGTTTGTAGCACCTTATAGAACAGACATTGTCGCCTATGTGCACTAAAGGACTAGAGACTCATTAACACTGCACACGAATCAGAACAAATAGCTATTCTGTCTGGCTTGACTTCCTCCCCCCACTGCAAGGCCAACAGTATGGCCATCATCTCCGCCGTGTATACAGCCAGATTATCTATAACGCTGTAACGACCCTGGGTTTATAAGCGCGGATATCGACTGCCAACACGAGCATGCTTTTGGGGCACAGTCGATAGCGAGCTGGACTTCGGGCTAGAAGGTCGAGGGTTCGAGGTCCTGCTCCCTTGCCTGTTTCATTACAATACGTTTCCTGACTTCCACCCCACATTCCTGCACCTCAAATGCTGACCCAGTACGTCCTGTCCTTCGATCTTTGAACCATCTGTGTAAACGGCCACAACATCCTGATACACAGTATCCAGATGTCTCTTAAACAAATCAGATGGATCCTTTCTGTAGTCACTCCCAACACTTCTAGATCAACTACTGGAGGCAGGAGTAGCCATAGTGGATTTACAGGAACAGCTGCCGTTGGACTCAACTCCCTTCCATACAGTGCCATCTCCTTTGCCTGGGTATTACCCACCAACCCAAAGCTCGTGTTCCGTCTTCGCTCATGTTCGCAGTAGGTTGACCCAATAATTAATTGCCAGCTGCTGTCTCCTAATCTGCAATGGCATACCCCCCCCCGTCTCCACCTGTAGAGCAGCCACTTGGGAGGTGGGAAACGCCCCACTACATATTCGGAGTCCTTTCCCCTGTATAACATCTAGCCTTTCCAATGAGGTCCGGGCTGCCGAACCATACGCTATACTGCCATAGTTTATTACCTATCGGATCAATGCAACATACATGGTCCTCAATGAGGAACGCCCCCCCACTCCTTCCCCCGTCAGACAGCGCATCACATTTAGTACCTTCTTACACTTTCCCACCACTCTCTCAATGTGTTCTGCCCAGGTCAGCCTAATGTCAAAGTACACCCCAAGGAACCTGACGGCCCCCCACCCTCTCCAAGCATCTCCCGTATAACCTCAAGCATACCTCATCTCCCATCTTCCTCCTGGTAAAGTGAGTTCTCTACAGAGAACCTGAATCCCCACATTAACGCCCACCTCTCTACCTCATCAAATGCTTCCTGTACCTTCCTGACCATAAATGGCACATTTCTTCCCCTCTTCCATAACGCCCCATCATCTGCAAATAACAACTTCCAAATATCCGTCCGTACCTGAGAGTAAACATCATTGATCATGATTGAGAACAACAGAGGACTAATCAGGCTCCCCTGCGGGGTATCGTAATCCACCAGGTAGCTGCCTGATAGAGACTTCCCCACCCTCACCTGGATAGACCTTCCAAACAGGAAATTGATCGTTCCCACTACTGTCTCCTTCCAGCTGTCTGGTAGTTGATTGGTCCCACTACTGTCTCCTTCCAGCTGTCTGGTAGTTGATTGGTCCCACTACTGTCTCCTTCCAGCTGTCTGGTAGTTGATTGGTCCCACTACTGTCTCCTCCCAGCTGTCTGGTAGTTGATTGGTCCCACTACTGTCTCCTTCCAGCTGTCTGGTAGTTGATTGGTCCCACTACTGTCTCCTTCCAGCTGTCTGGTAGTTGATTGGTCCCACTACTGTCTCCTTCCAGCTGTCTGGTAGTTGATTGGTCCCACTACTGTCTCCTTCCAGCTGTCTGGTAGTTGATTGGTCCCACTACTGTCTCCTTCCAGCTGTCTGGTAGTTGATTGGTCCCACTACAGTCTCCTTCCAGCTGTCTGGTAGTTGATTGGTCCCACTACTGTCTCCTTCCAGCTGCCTGGTAGTTGATTGGTCCCACTACTGTCTCCTTCCAGCTGTCTGGTAGTTGATTGGTCCCACTACAGTCTCCTTCCAGCTGTCTGGTAGTTGATTGGTCCCACTACTGTCTCCTTCCAGCTGTCTGGTAGTTGATTGGTCCCACTACTGTCTCCTTCCAGCTGTCTGGTAGTTGATTGGTCCCACTACAGTCTCCTTCCAGCTGTCTGGTAGTTGATTGGTCCCACTACTGTCTCCTTCCAGCTGTCTGGTAGTTGATTGGTCCCACTACTGTCTCCTTCCAGCTGTCTGGTAGTTGATTGGTCCTACACTCTGTTGTACAACACCAACACCTTATCCAGTGCCTCGTCACTAAGATGGGCCAACATAACATAGCACACCTGATCTTTCCCAGGTGAAGTTACTTACCTATTGCCCTTATCGCCTCTGTCATGGTGCATTCAACTCATCCTTAACATCCTCCCTCCTATCCAACACTCTCTCCCCCTCTGCCCCTCATCTGACAGATTAGCCGAGCTCTGCACTTGGACCAACGCTTTTGGCCGTCATCTCTGCCTTCTGATCTGTCACTGTCACATCCTCCCCAGTCGTCAACACTGGATAATCCCACTCCCTTCTGACCCCACTCATCCTCGTAATCATCCCCCACGCTTCTCCCACAGGTGTCGCCCCCTTCCCAATGGCGTCACAGAACCGACGCCAACATAGCCTCTTTGCCTGACGGATAGTTCTCTTCACCAGGGCCTGGGTCTGCTTATACTGAATCAGATGTTGGAAGTTATGCGTCCTTTTCAGTACTCTAAATGCCGTGTTCCTACTCCTCACCGCTGCCCCACACTCCTCCGTCCACCATGGGACTGCGTTCCTCCTCCTCCTCCTCCCTGAACTCGTAGGTACAGCCTCAGTAGCTGCCCCCACCAACTCTATTCTCACCCAGTTATTCATACTATCCACTTCCCCTCTCATATCCAACCGAGCCATCACTTGCTCACTCAGCTCCTGAAACTGATCCCACTTTGCCCTTCCAAACACCCACCTGTCTACTCCATCCACTGACACCTCCTCCTCCCTCCTGCCTACTCCATCCACTGACACCTCCTCCTCCCTCCTGCCTACTCCATCCACTGACACCTCCTCCTCCCACCTGCCTACTCCATCCACTGACACCTCCTCCTCCCTCCTGCCTACTCCATCCACTGACACCTCCTCCTCCCACCTGTCTACTCCATCCACTGACACCTCCTCCTCCCACCTGCCTACTCCATCCACTGACACCTCCTCCTCCCTCCTCCCTCCTGCCTACTCCATCCACTGGCACCTCCTCCTCCCACCTGCCTACTCCATCCACTGACACCTCCTCCTCCCACCTGCCTACTCCATCCACTGACACCTCCTCCTCCCTCCTCCCTCCTGCCTACTCCATCCACTGACACCTCCTCCTCCCACCTGCCTACTCCATCCACTGACACCTCCTCCTCCCTCCTCCCTCCTGCCTACTCCATCCACTGACACCTCCTCCTCCCTCCGGCCTACTGTGCATACTATGGGGTAATGATCACTCCCTACTGTCGACTCCATCCCATACCTCCCACTCACAGATTCCTGCCATCGCACTAGATCCCAGAGTGAGGTCCGAGGCAGACTCTTTCCCTGTGGCTACATCAATCCTGGTCCCTCGGCCATCATTCAGGCAACAGATATTTAATTTCTATCAGATTTTCCATCACTTGGCCATTTCCATCCATCAGCCTCCCACACCACATTACCTTACTTCTATCCTGGGCCTCCACCCCACACCCCTCCACCCTCTCCAACACTTCCAGGTCCAAGATCTGACAGGGATTGTAGTAGTTCACTTCCACATTCACCCCTCCCCTCAACCGCACATCAATAAATTATGGCAACAAAGCACTGGGAAATTACTTTGGGCGCACTAGAGCCCATTACATAAATTTGCTAGGAGGTGGTTTAAACTACATTCTAACGTTGAATTTGCTTAAAGAAAACGGTATCAAGCGATGTGTTTTTATGCATGCTCAGTTCTTGGGTCTCGGGTGCTGCCCGAGTGGACATTATAAATGGAAGCTATGGAACTCCATCACATGGTTCTTTTTTTATGGGGAAAAAGTCCTCAATGAAACTGACATTAAATGGGGAGAATGATCAATTTGCCTATGTTGGCCATCAAGTTGCCTGTTAATTTATATACCATTGTAGGCTGCCATGTTGTGTTGCTACCATGCTGTGTTGTCATGTGTTGCTGCCATGCTGTGTTGTTGTCTTAGGTCTCGCTTTATGTAGCGTTGTGGTGTCTCGCTTGTCGCGATGTGTGTTTTGTCCTATATTTTAATTTTTAATCCCAGCCCCCGTCCCCGAAGGAGGCCTTTTGCCTCTTGGTAGGCCGTCATTGTAAATAAGAATGTTCTTAACTGACTTGCCTAGTTAAATAAAGGTTAAATAAATAACATTAAATGTGCCACTTGTGTAGCTTACCTGGAGCTGGCAAACCAATTTAATAAACAGGCTATAACTTCAGTTTATTGTTGTTGTAGCCTTATGTACAGTTGAAGTCAGAAGTTTACATACTTAGGTTGGAGTCATTAAAACTCGTTTTTCAACCACTCCACAAATTTATTGTTAACAAACTATAGTTTTGGCAAGTCAGTTAGGACATCTACTTTGTGCATGACACAAGTAACTTTTCTAACAATTGTTTACAGACAGATTATTTCACTTATAATTCACTGTATCACAATTCCAGTGGGTCAGAAGTTTACATACACTAAGTTGACTGTGCCTTTAAACAGATTGGAAAATTCCAGAAAATGAAGTCATGGCTTTAGAAGCTTCTGAAAGGCTAATTGACATCATATGAGTCATTGGAGGTGTACCTGTGGATGTATTTCAAGGCCTACCTTCAAACTCAGTGCCTCTTTGCTTGACATCATGGGAAAATCAAAAGAAATTAGTCAAGACCTCCACAAGAAATTGTAGACCTCCACAAGTCTGGTTCATCCTTGGGAGCAATTTCCAAATGCCTGAAGGTACCACGTTCATCTGTACAAACAATAGTACGCAAGTATAAACACCATGGGACCACGCAGCCGGCATACCGGTGCGGCAGGGTAGCCTAGTGGTTAGAGCGTTGGACTAGTAACTGAAATTTCAAGTTCAATTCCCTGAGCTGACAAGGTACAAATCTGTCATTCTGCCCCTGAACAGGCAGTTAACCCACTGTTCTTAGGCCTTCATTGAAAATAAGAATTTGTTCTTAACTGACTTGCCTAGTAAAATAAAGGTAATAAATAATGTCTCCTAGAGATGAATGTACTTTGGTGCGAAAAGTACAAATCAATCCCAGAACAACAGCAAAGGACCCTGCGAAGATGCTGGAGGAAACGGGTACAAAAGTATCTGTAAAATGAGTCCTAAACTGCCATAAAAAAGCCAGACTACAGTTTGCAACTGCACATGGGGACAAAGATTGTACTTTTTGTAGAAATGTCCTCTGGTCTGATGAAACAAAAATATAACTATTGGCCATAATGACCATCGTTATGTTTGGAGGAAAAAGGGTTAGGTTTGCAAGCCGAAGAACACCATCCCAACCGTGAAGCACGGGGGTGGCAGCATCATGTTGTGGGGGTGCTTTGCTGCAGGAGGGACTGGTGCACTTCACAAAATAGATGGCATCATGAGGAAGGAATTCTTTTTTTATATATTGAAGCAACATCTCGACATCAGTCAGGAAGTTAAAGCTTGGTCGCAAATGGGTCTTCCAAATGGACAATGACCCCAAGCATACTTCCAAGTTGTGGCAAAATGGCTTAAGGACAACAAAGTCAAGGTATTGGAGTGGCCATCACAAAGCCCTGACCTCAATCCCATAGAACATTTGTGGGCAGAACTGAAAAAGTGTGTGCGAGAAAGGAGGCCTACAAACCTGACTCAGTTACACCAGCTCTGTCAGGAGGAATGGAGCAAAATTCACCCAACATATTGTTGGAAGCTTGTGGAAGGCTACCCGAAACGTTTGACCCAAGTTAAACAATTTAAAGGCAATGCTACCAAATACTAATTGAGTGTATGTAAACTTCTGACCCACTGGGAATGTGATGAAAGAAATGAAAGCTTAAATAAATCATTCTCTCTACTATTATTCTGACATTTCACATTCTTAAAATAAAGTGGTGATCCTAACTGACCTAAGACAGGGAACTTTTACTAGGATTAAATGTCAGGAATTGTGAAAAACTGAGTTTAAATATATTTGGCTAAGGTGAACGTAAACTTCAGACTTCAACTGTATGTATGTAAATATTAATGGACATGTTTAGTTAATTCAATTGTAAGTTATCAAAGCTCTATCGCAATTGCCAATCAGTTAGAAGGCATTATGTTTACGGTAACAGTCATATTAGGCTACAGGTAAAACAAATTAAAATAAATAAACACTGGCTGTTGTTGACAAGCATATTCAGTATATATACATGTTATTAATATTTAATTCAGTGATTGAAATTATGGCCCCATCCTCAGTAGCCTATTCAAGCAGGCTATTGAGGAAACAATCGCTTCTTACCTCGAAATCGCCTCGCTATTCATGTTGAATACATTCGTCTGTTTGAACTAAGCAAGCTGCTAAATCAGTTTACATCTCGCCTACATCTTGTCTGGGCTACATCTTGTCTGGGCTACTGTAGTCTATCTGAAATGATATGTAGGCCTATCAGGGGCTATATTCTACCTTCCTTTATCCAAGCAAAATTGAATTACAATCATAAACTCAGATTTTAGTCTGTAGCCTATTGACTTGTCATTTCAATCTCGCAAATGGGCCATTTATAACAGTTTGCAGTGTTAACATCTGGCACAATTATAACGGCACAATTGGCAGACAATGTCGTAAAGAAAAAAAAAAGTATTATTTATTTTGTTGTGTTCATCCAAGTTGTTCTTGTTCAGAGATTTTGAGCTCCTCTGTCCAACTTTCTTCACTCAAACTCTTCTGTCGGATTTATCTATAGTTAAACACATGCGCAAAGGGGATTTATTTACAATTATAAACCTGGTTCGAGCCCTGAATGCTGATTGGCTAAAAGCTGTGGTCTATCAGACCCATATACCAGGGGTATGACAAAAAAATATATATGTTTTACTGTTCTAATTAGGTTGGTAACCATTTTATAACAGCAATAAGGCAACCTGGGTGTTTTGTGGTATATGGCCAATAAACCACAGCTAATGAATGTAACCAGGCACACCATGTCGCGTCATGCTTAAGAACAGCCCTTAGCCGTGGTATATTGGCCATATACCACCCCCACCCCAGTTAAATTGACATCCATTGATGGAAAATGATCTGGCGAGTTTAATAAGGACAAATTATATTTTCTCTTCTGATATATTCAAATTCCTTTATTATGTCATGTCATAGCTCACAATAATTATTATTTTGAGGAAACCCGAAACACGATATTCCTTCTTAATTGGCTCGATGACGTTATGGAAAAAGGTTTTATTTTATAAATATGGTAACTCGTCTCTTTTGTGCAGGTTTTGAGTTGTCATTGTCTGGATATTACAGCTGGACCTGGCAACCCTGAGCTGGGGCGACACCTGCAGCTGGCTAACCGTACACCGGTAGACCGTGTCCTTCGTCCCCGTCTGTCAGGCTCTGTTTTCCCGCAGGTGTTCAGCAGGCGGGAGGCGGGGGGCGACACCGTGTGTTCTGCACGCTAGCAGGCACACGGTGTCCCTACAGATAAAACAATGAGCCAGATGTTTCACCGGATGAATAGATCTGATGCATCTGGTAAAGGATGGTGATGAGAGGAAGCCCAGAGGCCGGCAGTGGTAGAATATGGATTTTGACCGATATTCGGCCAATTTTCGAATCGATTAAAACATTTGATCTCAATAACGTTTTGTTTTTTCTGTTCCCATTAACAGAATGGACGAAGTTTTGTAGACTTTACCCTTTTGTCAAAGTTTCTAGAAGGGCAAAGTGAGTTATTGCAAAGGCGCAGAGTAGGCGTTCACAAACGGAAATATGCAAATACACGCTAGAACTTGCAGTTAGGGTTAGGTCATCTGTGTGATCTGGAAACAATGATGTTTTGTTTTTTAGTAATATTCGATATTGACATGCTTTGTTAATGTGATGTTATAACTGTTTGTTTTTGTGATCGCCAGTAAAGGATTTTTTTCACAAGAAACCTATATTTGATTTCCAATAGTCGGCAGAGAAAGGCCACCACTTGGGAACTTGTGACATTTATGTCATTTAGCAGACGTTCTTCTCCAGAGGGACCTACAGGAGCAATTAGGATCAAGTGCCTTGCTCAAGGGCACATCGACAGATTTCTCACCCTAGTTGGCTCAGGGTTCAAACCAGCAACCATTCGGTTACTGGCCCAACACTCTTTAACCACTAAGGCTACAAACTTTTACTTGTTTTGCTCTAGAAAATATTATTTTTTGGTAGTTGATTATTATTTTTGTGTCTCTACATTCTGTGTCTGATCCAGTAATCAGCATGAACTTCCTATACGAGCTATGATTCAGAATGATTCAGGATGGCGGTGTTACTGGCAGAGGCCTCTCCCTACATGTTGCAATGCTGATCCCTGGGTTCCTATTAAAAAAAAAAAAAAAACATTCCTCTTGCTCATCCTTTAAACGCCCATAACCCCTTGTAGCAAAGATGACTGCGGTGACATTTTGAATTTCCATTTGCAAGTCAGTGACCTGGATTGAAATGTTTCATCTGTGAAATTGATTGATGTTATAATAGCAAGGTCCACTTCATCCACTCCGGAGATTAAATCCCTTCACCAGATGATAGATGAATGGTTAAATGTTGGCACGTGGCAGCGGTGTTAGTGTGTGTGTGTGTGTTTGTGTTTGTGTTAGCCACAGGTGTGTCCTGAACTCAACTTCTGTCATCTATGTTTGTAGTCACCACTCACCAGAAACGTCTATACAGAGACCACACCACAGGATGTACGGGTGATACCCAGAGACTACACCACAGGATGTACGGGTGATACCCAGAGACCACACCACAGGATGTACGGGTGATACCCAGAGACCACACCACAGGATGTACGGGTGATACCCAGAGACCACACCACAGGATGTACGGTGATACCCAGAGACCACACCACAGGATGTTCGGTGATACCCAGAGACCACACCACAGGATGTACAGTGATACCCAGAGACCACACCACAGGATGTACAGTGATACCCAGAGACCACACCACAGGATGTACGGGTGATACCCAGAGACTACACCACAGGATGTACGGTGATACCCAGAGACCACACCACAGGATGTGTTAGGTGGTGCTAGGTGGTACAGTTGTTCTGTGGCTTGAGGGAGACCACCCTGTTTACAGTTGTCCCGTGGCTTGAGGGAGACCACCCTGTTTACAGTTGTCCTGTGGCTTGAGGGAGACCACCCTGTTTACAGTTGTCCTGTGGCTTGAGGGAGACCACCCTGTTTACAGTTGTCCCGTGGCTTGAGGGAGACCACCCTGTTTACAGTTGTCCCGTGGCTTGAGGGAGACCCCCTTACTCTTGAATGTTGTCAGTCTATAAACAATGAGTTGAAATCATCATTGGTGGAGAAAGTACCCAATTGTCATACTTTAGTAACAGTAAAGATCCCTTAATAGAAAATGACTCAAGTAAAAGTGAAAGTCACCCAGTAAAATTACTACTTGAGTAAAAGTCTAAAAGTATTTGGTTTAAAATATACTTAAGTATCAAAAGTAAAAGTATAATCATTTCAAATTCCTTATATGAAGCCAACCAGACGGCACCGTTTTTTAAAGTTTTTTATATATTTACGGATAGCCGGGGTCACACTCCAACACTCAGACATAATTTACAAACGAAGCATATGTGTTTAGTGAGTCCTCCAGATCAGAGGCAGTAAGGATGACCAGGGATGTTCTCTGTTTAGTGAGTCCGCCAGATCAGAGGCAGTAGGGATGACCAGGGATGTTCTCTGTTTAGTGAGTCCTCCAGATCAGAGGCAGTAAGGATGACCAGGGATGTTCTCTGTTTAGTGAGTCCGCCAGATCAGAGGCAGTAGGGATGACCAGGGATGTTCTCTGTTTAGTGAGTCCTCCAGATCAGAGGCAGTAAGGATGACCAGGGATGTTCTCTGTTTAGTGAGTCCGCCAGATCAGAGGCAGTAGGGACGACCAGGGATGTTCTCTGTTTAGTGAGTCCTCCAGATCAGAGGCAGTAAGGATGACCAGGGATGTTCTCTGTTTAGTGAGTCCTCCAGATCAGAGACAGTAGGGAGGACCATGGATGTTCTCTGTAAAGTGAGTCCTCCAGATCAGAGGCAGTAGGGATGACCAGGGATGTTCTCTGTTTAGTGAGTCGTCCAGATCAGAGGCAGTAAGGATGACCAGGGATGTTCTCTGTTTAGTGAGTCCGCCAGATCAGAGGCAGTAGGGATGACCAGGGATGTTCTCTGTTTAGTGAGTCCTCCAGATCAGAGGCAGTAGGGATGACCAGGGATGTTCTCTGTTTAGTGAGTCATCCAGATCAGAGGCAGTAGGGACGACCAGGGATGTTCTCTGTTTAGTGAGTCCTCCAGATCAGAGGCAGAAGGGATGACCAGGGATGTTCTCTGTTTAGTGAGTCGTCCAGATCAGAGGCAGTAGGGACGACCAGGGATGTTCTCTGTTTAGTGAGTCCTCCAGATCAGAGGCAGAAGGGATGACCAGGGATGTTCTCTGTTTAGTGAGTCCTCCAGATCAGAGGCAGTAAGGATGACCAGGGATGACCCCTCCTGTCTCACCCCCAGTATTTATGCTGCAGTAGTTTATGTGTCGGGGGTGCTAGGGTCCGTCTGTTATATCTGGAGTATTTCTTCTCTTATCTGGTGTCCTGTGCGAATTTAAGTATGCTCGCTCTAATTATCTCTCTCTTTCTTTTTTTCTTCTTCTCTCTCTCTCTCTCTCTCTCGGAGGACCTGAGCATTAGGACCATTCCTCAAGGCCTACCCGGATGTCCCGAGTCCACCTGGCCGTGCTGCTTCTCCAGTTACAACTGTTCTGCCTGTTTTATGAACATTTTAAAATCTTGTCCATGTTCTGTTATAATCTGCACCCGGCACAGCCAGAAGAGGACTGGCCACCCTCACAGCCTGGTTCCTCTCTAGGTTTCTTTCTAGGTTTTGGCCTTCTAGGAGTTTTTCCTAGCCACCGTGCTTTTACACCTGCATTGCTTGCTGTTTGGGGTTTTAGGCTGGGTTTCTGTACAGCACTCTGTGACATCAGCTGATGTAAGGGGGGCTTTATAAATAAATTTGATTTGATTTGATTTGATTTGATTCTCTGTTTAGTGAGTCCGCCAGATCAGAGGCAGTAGGGATGACCAGGGATGTTCTCTGTTTAGTGAGTCCTCCAGATCAGAGGCAGTAAGGATGACCAGGGATGTTCTCTGTTTAGTGAGTCCGCCAGATCAGAGGCAGTAGGGACGACCAGGGATGTTCTCTGTTTAGTGAGTCCTCCAGATCAGAGGCAGTAAGGATGACCAGGGATGTTCTCTGTTTAGTGAGTCCTCCAGATCAGAGACAGTAGGGAGGACCATGGATGTTCTCTGTTTAGTGAGTCCTCCAGATCAGAGGCAGTAGGGATGACCAGGGATGTTCTCTGTTTAGTGAGTCGTCCAGATCAGAGGCAGTAAGGATGACCAGGGATGTTCTCTGTTTAGTGAGTCCGCCAGATCAGAGGCAGTAGGGATGACCAGGGATGTTCTCTGTTTAGTGAGTCCTCCAGATCAGAGGCAGTAGGGATGACCAGGGATGTTCTCTGTTTAGTGAGTCGTCCAGATCAGAGGCAGTAGGGACGACCAGGGATGTTCTCTGTTTAGTGAGTCCTCCAGATCAGAGGCAGTAGGGATGACCAGGGATGTTCTCTGTTTAGTGAGTCGTCCAGATCAGAGGCAGTAGGGACGACCAGGGATGTTCTCTGTTTAGTGAGTCCTCCAGATCAGAGGCAGAAGGGATGACCAGGGATGTTCTCTGTTTAGTGAGTCCTCCAGATCAGAGGCAGAAGGGATGACCAGGGATGTTCTCTGTTTAGTGAGTCCTCCAGATCAGAGGCAGTAGGGATGACCAGGGATGTTCTCTGTTTAGTGAGTCCTCCAGATCAGAGGCAGTAGGGATGACCTGGGATGTTCTCTTGATACATGTGTGAATTGGACCACTTTCCTGTCCTGCTAAGCATTCAAAATGTAACGAGTACTTTTGAGTGTCACGGAAAATGTATGGAGTAAAAAGTACAATATTTTCTTAAGGAATTTAGTCAAAAATATAAATAGTAAAGTACAGATACCCAAGAAAACGACTTAAGTAGTACTTTAAAGTATTTTTACTTAAGTACTGTATACCACTGGAAATCATATGGACAAGGGTTGAATTTATATTACAAATGAATACAATACAAACATTTTTGAATGCCATGAATAATTTCCTGGTATCTCACCTATAAATACACAACATTTTGAGCCTGGCAAGAGAAGGGGTCATTTTACAGCAATTCCCCTTCAACACCCACACAGATTTCGACAGTACTGTGGACCCCTTTGGGCCAAGAATCTCATCTCAAATGGCACCCTATTCCCTCTATAGTGCACTACCCCAATGGGCCCTGGTCAAAAGTAGGTCACTAAATAGGGAATAGGGTGCTATTTGGGATTGGTTGAGTGTAAGCTTTTAAAAACTAAAGTGAGGTTGTGACAGAGATGGGGATTTCTCTGCACCGTGTTTCATCTCCAATCTGAAAGATTGCTTCTGTTTCTTTGTGATTGCTTTTTAATCCTCCTGATATGATCAGAAAAATAGCATTATGAATATAACTTCCTGTTTTTGATTTGGAAGAGGTCCGTATTATTCTTTGCGCTGATAATATCCTCATGGGCCAAGGGTCATGGGTCATGTTAATAATGCTCTTAGCCAGGGCCTCCTGAGTGGCGCAGCGGTCTGAGGCGTTGCGTTACTACAGATCCTGGTTTGATACCGGGCTGTATCGCAGCCGGGATGTCCTTGTCCCATCGCGCTCTAGTGACTCCTGTGGCGGGCCGGGCGCAGTGCACGCTGACACGATTGCCAGGTGTACGGTGTTTCCTCCGACACATTGGTGCAGCTTGCTTCCGGGCTGGTTTCCGGGTTAAGCGTGCGGTGTGTCAAGAAGCAGTGTAGCTTGGCAGGGTGGTGTTTCGGAGGACACACGGCTCTCGACCTTCGCCTCTCCCGAGTCCATACGGGAGTTGCAGCGATTGGACAAGGCTGTAACTACCAATTGAGGAGAAAAAGGGGTAAAACTGTTTTAAATAATGTGCCTAGCCCTGATAAAAAGTAGTGCACTTTATATAGGGTTCCATAGGGCTGTAGTATAAAGTAGTGCACTTTATAGGGAATAGGGTGCCATTTAGGATGGAGACCAGTGAATCTGGTTAAATAATCATTCCTGCTGACTTTGCATTTGAGTAACTCCTAGCACCACCTAGCACCACCTAACACTTCATAGCACCACCTAGCACTTCATAGCACCACCTAGCACCACCTAACACCTTATAGCACCACCTAGCACCACCTAACACTTCATAGCACCACCTAGCACTTCATAGCACCACCTAGCACCACCTAACACCTTATAGCACCACCTAGCACCACCTAACACCTTATAGCACCACCTAGCACCACCTAACACTTCATAGCACCACCTAGCACTTCATAGCACCACCTAGCACCACATAACACTTCATAGCGCCACCTAGCACCACCTAACACCTTATAGCACCACCTAGCACCACATAACACTTCATAGCACCACCTAGCACCACCTAACACTTCATAGCACCACCTAGCACCACATAACACTTCATAGCACCACATAACACTTCCTAGCACCACCTAACACTTCATAGCACTACCTAACACTTCATAGCACCACCTAGCACCACCTAACACTTCATAGCACCATCTAGCACCACCTAACACTTTCTAGCACCACCTAACACTTCCTAGCACCACCTAGCACCACATAACACTTCATAGAATCACCTAGCACCACCTAACACTTCATAGCACCACCTAGCACCACATAACACTTCATAGAACCACCTTGTACAACCTAACACGTCATAGCACCACCTAGCACTTCATAGCACCACCTAGCACCACCTAACGCTTCATAACACCACCTAACACCTTATAGCACCACCTAGCACCCCCTAACACCACCTAGCACCACCTAACATGCCATAGCACCACCTAACATGCCATAGCACCACCTAACACCACCTAACACCATCTAGCACCACCTAACATGCCATAGCACCACCTAGCACCCCCTAACACCACCTAGCACCACCTAACATGCCATAGCAACACCTATCACCCCCTAACACCACCTAGCACCACCTAACATGCCATAGCACCACCTAGCACCCCCTAACACACCATAGCACCACCTAATACCCCCTAACACCACTAGCACCACCTAACATGCCATAGCACCACCTAACACCACCTAACACCACCTAGCACCACCTAACATGCCATAGCACCACCTAGCACCACCTAACATGCCATAGCACCACCTAGCACCACCTAACATGCCATAGCACCACCTAACACCACCTAGCACCACCTAACATGCCATAGCACCACCTAGCACACAGACAGGTCAATTAGAATGACAGGAGAATCATACCTGTTTCTAATTTAAAGATTAAAGGGTCCACATTATATGGTTTGAACTTTATTATTTATACATGCAGTGACATATCGCATATGGTGATATTGTTGGTGCGTGGTTGCCCCAGAGAAAATTTTTCAAAGGGGAATGTACAATGAGAAGGAATACTCCTTTTTTAGAGTTCATCTGAAATACAGGGGAATTTCCCCCCCATGGGGAAAGCGCTACAGTAGTTGCTCATTTATCGAAAGTGAGGAACTGTCTTTCCTCACAGAGAACTATAATTTCTGCCCTGAATGGGACTCTATTCCCTATTCCCTATTGCATTGCATTACTTTTGACCAGGCCCTCAGTTTTTCTCCAGAACAAGGGAACTATAGTCATGAAAACAGAAATAAACTCCGAGGGGGAAGTGTAGATCCTGTCACAGCACTGTATCAGCAGAGGTTCAATAACATTTGTCCTATCATCTATTATTGCCATGAATTAGGGCAGTTCTAAATTAAAATGAGGAGCCTGTTCTGCTGAATATTGTACAGTAGAGGTCAACACTGGCAGGACCATATCATATGTACAGTATAGGTCCACACTGGCAGGGCCATATCATATGTACAGTATAGGTCCACACTGGCAGGGCCATATCATATGTACAGTATAGGTCCACACTGGCAGGGCCATATCATATGTACAGTATAGGTCCACACTGGCAGGGCCATATCATATGTACAGTATAGGTCCACACTGGCAGGACCATATCATATGTACAGTATAGGTCAACACTGGCAGGACCATATCATATGTACAGTATAGGTCCACACTGGCAGGACCATATCATATGTACAGTATAGGTCCACACTGGCAGGGCCATATCATATGTACAGTATAGGTCCACACTGGCAGGGCCATATCATATGTACAGTATAGGTCCACACTGGCAGGACCATATCATATGTACAGTATAGGTCAACACTGGCAGGACCATATCATATGTACAGTATAGGTCAACACTGGCAGGACCATATCATATGTACAGTATAGGTCCACACTGGCAGGACCATATCATATGTACAGTATAGGTCCACACTGGCAGGGCCATATGATATGTACAGTATAGGTCCACACTGGCAGGGCCATATCATATGTACAGTATAGGTCAACACTGGCAGGGCCATATCATATGTACAGTATAGGTCAACACTGGCAGGACCATATCATATGTACAGTATAGGTCCACACTGGCAGGGCCATATCATATGTACAGTATAGGTCAACACTGGCAGGGCCATATCATATGTACAGTATAGGTCCACACTGGCAGGGCCATATCATATGTACAGTATAGGTCAACACTGGCAGGGCCATATCATATGTAGAGTGTACAGTACACTGCACCTATCATACTACTATGACTGACCCTGTAAAACAACACATTACACTGTACCTATCAGACTACTATGACTGACCCTGTAAAACAACACATTACACCACACCTATCCGGTGTATGTGACCAGTGGCAACCTGTTTTGAGCTCCACCTGTTTAGCTAAAAGAATTAAGGCGTGTCACATATCAGTTCGATTAATTGAGTTAATAAAGCAGAATACAAACATGGTCTCTTTTTTGCTTTCTTGAGTAAGGCGGCTCCAAAATCCAGGTGTTCCAGCCTAGCTCAGTGCTTTATATGGTGGAGGGGCAGCCAGCGGTAAATACGGAGCGTAGGGGTTGGTAATGTTATCTAGTTGCGCCGTGATTGGCTCATTGTTCTGTCACTCATGGGGACACTACGTCACCGCCAAATCTAAGGGTAGACCTTGAAAATTCAAGCCCCTTGGGTGCTGCCATAGAGTTACATTAGAAGTGCCCATCCAAGAAGGCTCAAGGTCATTGGCCACAGATAAAATGACATCGAATCACATTACATCTACCGTAGCTTTGATTGGACTTGATCATGTCAACATCACACTTTCAAAATCTTAGCTAGCTAGCTAGACAAATACTCAGCATCATGAATCAAGTCGACAATCTACTGGCAAATCCTTTTCAATCCTTGTCATGATGAAGATAAATTATATATTATAACGCATCGGTGCTCATTGGCCATTGGACATAAACAACTCAAATCGTAAACTCAACAACGTGTGGTTTGTAAGGAATCAGTAGCTAACTGCAAGTGCTGCTAAGCATTAACTAGCCTGCTATTCAGTGGAGAGGGTGTGTGGTCCAAGTCTGGGTGCAAGGGTCTCTTTTCCAAGATTAAAAGGATAAATATTAACATTCAACACCATAGGCCAGAAAAGGTTGAATACATTGGCCATGCTGTCAATCCAGCATGACTTCTGCCGTGTTCAAAACAACTGGAAACTCTGAACTGGGAAATCTTAGACTTCAGTGAGTTCAAGACAACTGGGAACTCTGACTGGGAAAATACGTTTTGAACTCAGAATTCCAAGTTGGGAACTCAAGCCTCTTTCTAGTTTCCAGTTGTCTTGAAAGCACCATATATCCAGAGAATTCCAGACTGTGATGACAAGTGAGCACAGCACAACAAACAGAAAATGTATTGTATGCTGCTGCATGAATAACGTAATATGCCAGGGAGATATGGATACTGTAGCTAAGAAAGTAATACTAAGTGTATGTTGTGTAGTAAAATGTTAGTAGCCCATTGGTCCCTTTCCCCCTCATAACTTAGCCTACTGTTCTGACATGTCTCCTATAGCCTGTTTTAGAGAGAATATAATCATCAAATATTGCATAGAGCTTTCATTGTCTGCTTATATGTCCCTCTTTATTTATCCTACGGTTCTGACTTGGTGTACAGGGAGTACACTGTAAGAACGGCCCACGTTCTGAACTGTACATTTGGAAAGTGCTGAACAAATAGTTATATTGACTATGTCTGTCTTAGCTCGCTCATGAATTGCTTAATGGAAATTACAGATTGCCTCTTATCCGCTCATTGTTCCCTTATTCCATAGTTTGTATCTCAATTATCAGTTGAAACCACATTTGTGCAAGTCAACCATATCAGCTATGTTTTTGTTAAAGGCAGTAAATGCGGCTGAATGAACTGTTTCGCTGCCAGACAAGGCTCCGCTGATAGACAAGGTGTAGCGGTGGTAACGACTCACTCCAAGGTGTTGAAAAGAAAAGCTCTGCTGTTGGGACAGCTTTTATGTCGGGCCCTAACCGTTTGTCACCGTTATAGTGCAATTCATGTACTGTTTAGTGTTGTGTTGAGGCTCTGCTGGGATGCATCTAAAACGTGTCCGTCCCCCCGTCCCCCACACCAAAATGTACAGGCTAAAAAAATCGCCACTGTAGGTAACAATACAACATCCTTTAGGGCCATAACAACAGCCGTATCACATGTACATAAAGCCTAATCTAATGACTTCACATCCGGTAGGACTCTCGCCAGACGCCTGGCGGCGCACGGTGTTCTATAACCGGAGAGGGGAATGTGGAGAAAGAGAGAAGAGGACGCCCTCCCTCCCTCCCTCCCTCCCTATCCCACTCATTAGTGTGCTACATTTCATTTCGCTGTCGATCTCGGGG
Organism: Brachymystax lenok tsinlingensis; assembly: GCA_030435695.1. Classification (NCBI taxonomy): domain Eukaryota; kingdom Metazoa; phylum Chordata; class Actinopteri; order Salmoniformes; family Salmonidae; genus Brachymystax; species Brachymystax lenok. The sequence goes on from CM059816.1 coordinate 35,766,848, forward strand.
CAAACAAGCGGCGCAGGACTGGCTCCGCTCATCAGAAGACATTTCTATATCATTCCAGGACATTTTTTTTTTCTTCCGTCGTCTCCTTGTCAATCGTGGACTTGATCCCGTCGACTTTAGAGGACAATTTGACTGATTTCGGCGCAGATCAGCTTGGAAGATGGGTCGAGTCTCCGCGATATCGCTCCTTATTTTGGGCATCGTAGTTCCAGGGTTGGCCGGCTATATTGAGGTAGGAATGTAAAGTCCGACTCGGACACGCATTGTATTTTTGTTTTCCCGAGGTCTTGTTAACGTGGAATTTAACGGAGGGGGGGTTGATCAAAGCTGCCGAGATGACTGCGTACCCCTGTAACCCATACGCTGCCTATATGTTTAGCTACAGACTCTAGACTATTTTATGGCTTCGTAACATTCTGATTTTCCGCTACGTTCTCCTACCTTTTTGTTTTGGTATTATTTAGGGCTATGATACATTAACATATCAGATTTTCTTGTCATTTGGGCATCAGAAATAATTCGCAATGTGGCTATTCGACATGGACTGTCTGCTGTTTTTTTAAATTTTTTATATAAATGTATTTATAGCAAAGCTTATTACAATGTACTGAATCAATAGTCCTTGTATCTGGCGCCAGGGTGTCGTTTTAAATGGCTTGTGTATCGCCCACAGTGTTCATTGTGGTAATGTACGATAACACTGTTAAAGCCTATTCATGCTTGCTCTGGCAATGCTTGCTGGAGGCTCCGTACAGAGGGTGTGACGCAATTGCGGAGGCTTACAGAGGCCAAATCGAGCTACATACCGCATCGCTGTGCGTCTCCCAAATGTTGTAACAATGTGGAGGGCTCAGTATCAGTGGCGTGTATTCGTGGATGCCAATGGGAGCCAGGCTTCCCCCAAAAAATGGACAAAGGAAAAGAAACATAAAATATTACATTATTTTGTGTCTCTCTGTGTTTTCCCAAAAGGCTTAATGCATCTCGAATGCAAGGGAAGCCAGTGAGCATATGGCCTCCCTTGATTAAAAATAAATAATAGTGAATACTCATGGCACACCAAAAATAAGTGTCAAATGAAGCCTGTTGGAATTTGGCTTCAGACCAATCAAATCACAAGCCAAATGTCATTATTGACAGGAAGAAGAAAAAAAAACGTTGTTGTGTTGTTGCTCTCCAGTGGCTAGCTAGATACAATAGTCTGTTTCCTAGGTTAGCCATGGATGGAGATAGGGATTCGGACTTACTTAATTCTCCGTACAGGCCAATGATTTATAACGGAGATTCTGATCCAACCATAAATGTATACATTGTGTCCCTAGCCTGACGTGATTGGTTGACGGTAGGTGGGGGCGGTACATCCTGTATAAACACAAACTCTCTTGACAGCAGCTCTGCTCCACCAAGCGCAAGATGTATGACTACCCTGACTTCTGCAGAGGCCGCATCGCAGTAAATGCTGCTGTACGTCCAATGCAGAATTTTGGGGCGGCAGGGTAGCCTAGTGGCTGGACTAGTAACCGAAAGGTTGCAAGTTCAAATCCACGAACTGACAATGTACAAAATCTGCCATTCTGCCCCTGAACAAGACAGTTAACCCACTGTTCCTAGGCCGTCATTGAAAATAAGAATTTGTTCTTAACTGACTTGCCTAGTAAAATAAAGGTTAAAAATAAATCGGCTTTAAGACCCGGTGGAGCCAGCAAGAGAGCTATGGCTCTGGAAAACGTACCCCAGTCCAGGGATGAGTCTTGCGTCGTACTCTATAATGGCTGCTGTGGTAGTGTGGTGCTACTGCTTGCTAGAATGAGGATGAAAATGGCAGTCTACCTAAACTAGCAGTTCAATCTTCTCGGGTGTAACGGTTGGGGTAATGCCAGGGTCAGCGGGAGACTGACCTGGACACAACACTTTTTTTCTTTCTTCTAAAGTCTTCCTCTCAATAACAACACAACAATCATTCATTTGATCTCAGACATCATCGACCATCGTGTTTTAATCACAAGGACAAAAAAGCAGGGAATCAAGAGCAGCTGATACTATATCATTGTCACAGGTAACTGCCAAAGTAAAGGAAACACCTGAGTAAACGAGGGATACAAACTATATTGAAACCAGGTGCTTCCACACCTGTGTGGTTCCAGAGTAAATTAAGCAATTTAACATCCAATCATGTATAAAAAATGCTGGACAGGCCATTATTTGGGCTACCATGGCTGGCTATGCCCCCATAGGATGACAATGGGGCCCCATCCACAGGACGTGAGTCGTCACTGAATGGTTTGGTGAGGACGAAAACGATGTGAACCCTATGCCATTGCCGTCTCAGTTACCAGATTTCAACGCAAATGCCGACTTGGAGCGGCGCCTGAGACAGCGTCTTCCACCACCACCGTCATCATCAAAACACCGACCAATGGAAATTCTAGTGGAAGAGTGGTTTGGACATCCCTCCAATAAAATTCCAGAATCATGGTAGGCCCAACAGCCTATTAAAACCCTTGTTGGTGTACCTTTTTGTATTTTGGCAGTTACCTCTAAATCATTGACAAAACAATATATAAATATTTTTTTACAATGACATTAAGCCTAATTCACTCTTGAAAGAAATCATGCTTTTAATATTAGCCTACCTTTTTTATTTTTCTGGAGTGGGCCTAGCTAGCCAGAGACTGTACAGAATGGGGAACCATGTACTGATCAGATAAGAAACATTGCACCTGTCTGGCCTCATGCTGCATTGGACAGAAGATGTCCAGATGACCCTCTGGTACTGGTCCTAGTTCTAGTCCTAGTTCTGGTGTGTGTGTGTGTGTGTGTGTGTGTGTGTGTGTGTGTGTGTGTGTGTGTGTGTGTGTGTAATGCTATTGTTTCTTACAGAAAAGGTGTGTCTGTGTGTTATATCAGTGTGCTATATCAGGCTTGGGTTATGATGAGATAAAGATATATTGAGTTCTCAGAGCACAAAGTAAACAGGCCAGGCACTATACGACTGACTGAGCCAAAAACACACACCATGCGGCTGGTGCTACACTGGTAAAGGCTTTGGGTATCACAGGGCCAGGCTTGGGAAGGCTTTGGGTATCACAGGGCCAGGCTTGGGAAGGCTTTGGGTATCACAGGGCCAGGCTTGGGAAGGCTTTGGGTATCACAGGGCCAGGCTTGGGAAGGCTTTGGGTATCACAGGGCCAGGCTTGGGAAGGCTTTGCGACAGTGTGTCTCGTCCTGATACGTGTTGTGTAGGAGGGGAGGGACTGCTTTCTCCGCTGTTTCTTCCATCACAACACTCTCACAATGCCCGCGACAGCGGGGGGCAAGTGGACTGCTATTGGGAATTATTGCTTATTTATTTATTTATTTATTATTTAACCAGAAAATCTATACTGCTGCACTATGTGTAATAGGCCTATCCATTTGAATGGTTATGAATGATTTGTATTTTCGTTTAGCTTTTTATTGAACAAAAAAGACTGCTCAATATTTAGCATTCTGTGCCTTGGGATGATTGATGGATTAGAGGTTGTTGTATGGTTGAGTCAAACCTTGGTGGAATGTATCATAACTACCTCTGATCCTTTAGAGGGCCCTGAATGTATCATAGCTACCTCTGATCCTTTAGAGGGCCCTGCATGTATCATAACTACCTCTGATCTTTTAGAGGGCCCTGCATGTATCATAGCTACCTCTGATCCTTTAGAGGGCCCTGAATGTATCATAACTACCTCTGATCTTTTAGAGGGCCCTGAATGTATCATAGCTACCTCTGATCCTTTAGAGGGCCCTGCATGTATCATAACTACCTCTGATCCTTTAGAGGGCCCTGCATTGGACTAATCATTTATGTTGACTGGTGATAGACTTCGTGATAAGCGTACATCAAGTTTCCCTGTAGGGCTATTTTGAGGGAAACTGAAGTCAACAGGATCTGTTTTGAGTCTTTTTATTACAGAAAGTGAAACAATGTGTCTGTTTGCTGTCTTTTTGGCTTAAAATACACCATTCCATATGGGCAGAACATTATATTAAAATACACCATTCCATATGGACAGAACATTATATTAAAATACACCATTCCATATGGACAGAACATTATATTAAAATACACCATTCCATATGGACAGAACATTATATTAAAATACACCATTCCATATGGACAGAACATTATATTAAAATACACCATTCCATATGGACAGAACATTATATTAAAATACACCATTCCATATGGACAGAACATTATATTAAAATACACCATTCCATATGGACAGAACATTATATTAAAATACACCATTCCATATGGACAGAACATTATATTAAAATACACCATTCCATATGGACAGAACATTATATTAAAATACACCATTCCATATGGACAGAACATTATATTAAAATACACCATTCCATATGGACAGAACATTATATTAAAATACACCATTCCATATGGACAGAACATTATATTAAAATACACCATTCCATATGGACAGAACATTATATTAAAATACACCATTCCATATGGACAGAACATTATATTAAAATACACCATTCCATATGGACAGAACATTATATTAAAATACACCATTCCATATGGACAGAACATTATATTAAAATACACCATTCCATATGGACAGAACATTATATTAAAATACACCATTCCATATGGACAGAACATTATATTAAAATACACCATTCCATATGGACAGAACATTATATTAAAATACACCATTCCATATGGACAGAACATTATATTAAAATACACCATTCCATATGGACAGAACATTATATTAAAATACACCATTCCATATGGACAGAACATTATATTAAAATACACCATTCCATATGGACAGAACATTATATTAAAATACACCATTCCATATGGACAGAACATTATATTAAAATACACCATTCCATATGGACAGAACATTATATTAAAATACACCATTCCATATGGACAGAACATTATATTAAAATACACCATTCCATATGGACAGAACATTATATTAAAATACACCATTCCATATGGACAGAACATTATATTAAAATACACCATTCCATATGGACAGAACATTATATTAAAATACACCATTCCATATGGACAGAACATTATATTAAAATACACCATTCCATATGGACAGAACATTATATTAAAATACACCATTCCATATGGACAGAACATTATATTAAAATACACCATTCCATATGGACAGAACATTATATTAAAATACACCATTCCATATGGACAGAACATTATATTTTGTAGCATAGGCTACTGAATCTATGAAAAGAAACAGTTCATGCGGAAATATTTGGATTTGGTAAAAGGGAGACATTTTGGTAATTTCAATTAAAACATACTCTTTCACATGACAATGTAGAATGCCAACATTTGTGATTTTTAGAGACACAAAATGCAAATCAGTTGTTTCGTTTTTTTGTTCCCCCAGCATCCATAATGATTCAGACTGGGTCGTAACCCTGCTGGTAATTTCTCTGTTCCTCTATCACTTCCATTACTAGTCAGTCTTTGTTCCTCTTCATTTACAGAAACACTGACTCCTCCAGTTCTGTTATGACATCGTGCATTCCAGACGTCACCCTATTGGCCCTGCATTATGGGGCCTGGTTAACAGTAGTGCATTATGGGGCCTGGTTAACAGTAGTGCATTATGGGGCCTGGTTAACAGTAGTGCATTATGGGGCCTGGTAAACAGTAGTGCATTATGGGGCCTGGTTAACAGTAGTGCATTATGGGGCCTGGTTAACAGTAGTGCATTATGGGGCCTGGTAAACAGTAGTGCATTATGGGGCCTGGTTAACAGTAGTGCATTATGGGGCCTGGTTAACAGTAGTGCATTATGGGGCCTGGTAAACAGTAGTGCATTATGGGGCCTGGTAAACAGTAGTGCACTATATAGAGTCTAGGATGCCATTTGTGACGCTGTCATTCATTGTCTACAGTCCCAGAATAAGAACTGAATGAAGCTCTGTTCTGCAGGAGGGCAGCCATTTTATAATTCTCCTTCTACGTTTATCAGGAGAGTTGCATTGCGTGTTTTGGGGCATTTGCTGATAGCGCTCACATTGGATTAATGCAACGCAGAATAGCTGACGTTTGCTTTTTCTTCATCCCGTTTGGTGTACGGCTCTTTTTATGAGGGGGGTCACCCTCTTGTCTTTGTGAGGGGGGGGTCACCCTCTTGTCTTTGTGAGGGGGGGGTCACCCTCTCGTCTTTGTGAGGTCACCCTCTCGCCTTTGTGAGGGTCACCCTCTCGTCTTTGCAGGGGGTCACCCTCTCGCCTTCTTGAGGGGGTCACTCTCTTGTCTTTGCGAGTCACTCTCTTTCTTTCTTGAGGGTCACTCTCTTGTCTTTGCAGGGGGGTCACTCTCTGTCTTTGTGAGGGTCACCCTCTCGCCTTTGTGAGGGGACATTGGGAGCCACAGCTCCAGTGAACTGGAAATGGCTCTGATACAGGCCTAGGCTATGCAATAAGAGACATTATGTCGATAGTTGAAGCCCAACAGAAGTAGCACGTTTTTGTTATGTACTTTACAAATCAAATTTATATTTGTATATGCACAGGTTACATCGTAGTGCACACAGTACAATGCTTACTTGCAAGCTATTTGTGTATTTAGTAATAGGGCCAGAAATAGCAGGTTGCTATCCTGTCAATAGACCTGTAGTAGCCTACATGTGTTGACATTACTGTCTTAGGTTCATGTTTCTAGTTGGACAAACACTTCATGGTGTTTTGGATACAGAGTTCATTATAAATCCCAGTCATTCAAATCAAATCACATTTGTATTTGTCACGTGCCAAATACAACAGGTGTAGTAGACCTTGCAGTGAAATGCTGAATACAACAGGTGTAGTAGACCTTGCAGTGAAATGCTGAATACAACAGGTGTAGACCTTACAGTGAAATGCTTACTTTTTACATTTTATTTAACCAGGTAGGCCAGTTGAGAACAAGTTCTCATTTACAACTGCGACCTGGCCAAGATAAAGCAAAGCAGTGCGACACAAACAACAACACAGAGATAAAATCCACCGTTGAGTCGCCCATTGAACCGTGAAGAGAACACGTTCAAATTATACCTATACACTTTCTCCAAACAAATCAAACATCATTTTTAATGTATCCTTTTATGTATGTTTACTGTAATATTTAAACCGGACGATAACGTGAACGATAGGAAAGGAAAATAAAGTGGGGTGCGCTCACAATCTCACGCCCGTGAAACGTTGTTGACAAATGTGGTCCCTTCACTACTTCCTCTTCCTATCTGTTCTGCTTAGTGCTAGAGCCTCCAGACACTGTATAAAGACTGACATCTAGTGGAAGCCATAGGTACTGCAGTCTCAGTCCTACATAAAATAGACAGCCTGGACAAAAAGGTCAAGAACAAAAAAAAACTGAAAATCCGGATGGATTTTCCTCTGGTTTTCGCCTGCTATATCAGTTATGTTATACTCGCATACATTATTTTAACACTTTTAGAAACGTCAGTGTTTCCTATCCAATAGTACTAATTATGTGCATATCCTATTTTCTGGGCCTGAGTGGCAGGCATTTTACTTTGGGCACGCCAGACTCTCAAACCGTCACCTCTGCCGCCGCTCCCTAAGAAGTTAAAGGCATCCTCGACTGACGGGATGAGGTCAATATCCTTCCAGGATAGCCGGGCCAGGTTGATTAGAAAGGCCTGCTCACTGAAGTGTTTTACTTACAAGCCTTTAACCAACAAATAAGTGTTAAAGTATTTATTAAATTAAACTGAAGAAAAAAAAGAAAAGAAAAATAACATTTAATTAAAGAGCAACAATAAAATAACAGTAATGAGGCTATATACAGGGGGTCCTGGTACAGAGTCAATGTGCGGGGGCACCGGTTAGTTGAGGTAATATGTGTTGGCCTTCATATTAATATGTAGAGGTAAAGTGACTCCTCCATAGATAATAAACAGAGTAGCAGCAACGTAAAAATGGGGTGTGTGGGGGCGGGGGACGATGCAAATAGTCGGCGTGGGGAACGATGCAAATAGTCGGGGCGGGGGGACGATGCAAATGGGCGGGGGGACGATGCAAATGGGCGGGGGGACGATGCAAATAGTCGTGGCGGGGGGACGATGCAAATAGTCGGGGCGGGTGGGGACGATGCAAATGGGCGGGGGCGATGCAAATAGTCGTGTGGCGGGGGACGATGCAAATAGTCGGGGGACGATGCAAATAGTCGGGCGGGGGACGATGCAAATAGTCGGGCGGGGGACGATGCAAATAGTCGGGGTAGCTTGATTAGCTGGTCAGGAGTCTTATGGTTTGGGGATAGAAGCTGTTAAGAAGCCTTTTGGACCTAGACTTGGCATTCCGGTACCGCTTGTCGTGCGATATCTGAGAGAACAGTCTGACTAGGGTGGCTGGAGTCTTTGGCAGTTAGGGTCTTCCTCTGACACCGCTTGGTATAGAGGTCCAGGATGGCAGGAAGCTTGGCCCCAGTGATGTACTGGGCCGAATGCGCTACCCTCTGTAGTGCCTTGCGGTCGGAGGCCGAGCAGTTGCCATACCAGGCAGTGATACAACCAGTCAGGATGCTCTCGATGGTGCAGCTGTAGAACATTTTGCGGATCTGAGGACCCATGCCAAACCTTTTCAGTTTCCTGAGGGGGAATATGTTTTGTCGTGCCCTCGACTGTCTTGGTGTGTTTGGACCATGATAGTTTGTTGGTGATGTGGACACCAAGGAACTTGAAGCTCTCAACCTGCTCCACTACAGCCCCGTCAATGAGAATGGTGGCGTGCTCGGTCCTCTTTTTCCTGTAGTCCACAATCATCTCCTTTGTCTTGATCACGTTGAGGGAGAGGTTGTTGTCCTGGCACCACCCAGCCAGGTCTCTGACCTCCTCCCTATAGGCTGTCTCATCGTTGTTGGTGATCAGGCCGACCACTGTTGTGTCGTCAGCAAACTTAATGATGGTGTTGGAGTCGTGCTTGGCCACGCAGTCATGGGTGATCAGGGAGTACAGGAGGGGACTGCGCACGCACCCCTGAGGGGACTCCGTGTTGATGATCAGTGTGACCGATGTGTTGCTACCTACCCTCACCACCTGGGGGCGGCCCGTCAGGAAGTCCAGGGTCCAGTTGCAGAGGGAGTTGTTCAGTCCCAGGGTCCTTAGCTTAGTGTGGAGCTTTGAGGTCACTATGGTGTTGAATGCTGAGCTGTAGTCAATAAATTCTCTCTGCTACCACACGGCAAGCGGCACCGGAGCACCAAGTCCAGGTCCAAGAGGCTTCTAAACAGCTTCTACCCCCAAGCCATAAGACTCCTGAACATCTAGTCAAATATCTACCCAGACTATTCACATTGCCCCCCCATCCCCTCTCCACACCACTGCTACTCTCTGTTGTCATCTATGCATAGTCACTTTAATTAAATCTACCTACATGTACATACTACCTCATCTAACCGGTGCCCCCGCACATTGACTCTGTACCGGTACCCCCCCCTGTATATAGTCTCACTATTGTTATTTCACTGCTGCTCTTTAATTACATTTTACTTTTATCTCTTATTCTTATCTGTATATTTTGAAACTGCACTGTTGGTTTGGGGCTCGTAAGTAACTCACTGTAAGGTCTACACCTGTTGTATTCGGCACATGTGACAAATACAATCTGATTTGAATAGCATTCTCATGTAGGTGTTCCTTTTGTCCAGGTGTGAAAGGGCAGTGTGGAGTGCAATAGAGACTACATCATCTGTGGATCTGTTGGGGCGGTATGCAAATTGTAGTGGGTCTAGGGTTTCTGGGATAATGGTGTTGAGCCATGACCAGCCATATCATGGCTACAGATGTGAGTGCTACGGGTCGGTAGTCATTTAGGCAGGTTACCTTAGTGTTCTTGGGCACAGGGACTATGGTGGTCTGCTGGAAACATGTTGGTATTACAGACTCGGACAGGGAGAGGTTGAAAATGTCAGTGAAGACACTTGCTAGTTGGTCCGCGCATGCTCACAGTACACGTCCTGGTAATCCGTCTGGTCCTGCGGTCTTGTGAATTTTTACCTGCTTAAAGGTCTTACTCACATCGGCTACGGTGAGCGTGATCACACAATCGTCCGGGACAGCTCGAAGCGAGCATAGAAGTAATTTAGCTCGCCTGGTAGTCTCGTGTCACTGTGCAGCTCTCGGCTGTGCTTCCCTTTGTAGTCTGTAATGGTTTGCAAGCCCTGCCACATCCGACGAGCATCGGAGCCGATGTAGTACGATTCAATCTTAGTCCTGTATTGATGCTTTGCCTGTTTGATGGTTCGTCGGAGGACATAGTGGGATTTCTTATAAGCTTCCAGGTTAGAGTCCCGCTCCTTGAAAGCGGCAGCTCTACCCTTTAGCTCAGTGCAGCTGTTGCCTGTAATCCATGGCTTCTGGTTGGGGTATGTACGTACAGTCACTGTAGGGACGATGTCATCGATGCACTTATTGATGAAGCCAGTGACTGATGTGATTTACTCCTCAATGTCATCGGAAGAATCCCGGAACATATTCCAGTCTGTGCTGCAAAACAGTCCTGTAGCTTAGCATCCGCTTCATCTGACCACTTCCCTATTGAGTGAGTCACTGGTACTTCCTGCTTTAGTTTTTGCTTGTAAGCAGGAATCAGGAGGATAGAATTATGGTCAGATTTGCAAAATGGAAGGCGAGTGAGAGCTTTGTACTTGTCTCTGTCTGGAGTAAAAGTTGTCTAGAGTTTTTTTTTTTCCCTCCTTGTTGTAACATGCTGGTAGATGTTAGGCTAAACAGATTTGTTTCCCTGCATTTAAGTCCCCGGCCACTAGGAGCGCCGCCTCCTGGATGAGAATTTTCTTGTTTGCTTATGGCCTTATGCAGCTCCTTGAGTGCGGTCTTAGTGCCAGCATCAGTTTGTGGTGGTAGCTTCCATTTTGAGTGGTGTGACCTTGGCCTGTCAGTGTGTTTTCTGTTTGCCAAAATGCTTTAATCAGAATATGAAGCCTGAGGGACGAGGAAGGAGGAGGGACGAGGGAGAAGCAGGGAGGAGGGACGAGGGAGAAGCAGGGAGGAGGGACGAGGGAGAAGCAGGGAGGAGGGAGGAGGAGGGACAAGCAGGGAGGAGGGAGGAGGAGGGACAAGCAGGGAGGAGGGAGGAGGGACAAGCAGGGAGGAGGGACGAGGGAGAAGCAGGGAGGAGGGACGAGGGAGGAGGAGGGACGAGGGTGAAGCAGGGAGGAGGGACGAGGGACGAGGGAGGGACGAGGGAGGGACGAGGGAAGAGGGAGGGACGAGGGAGGAGGAAGGACGAGGGACGAGGGAGAAGCAGGGAGCAGGGACGAGGGAGAAGCAGGGACGAGGGACAAGCAGGGAGGAGGAAGGAGGAGGGACAAGCAGGGAGGAGGAAGGAGGAGGGACGAGGGAGAAGGAGGGACGAGGGAGAAGCAGGGACGAGGGAGCTTTTTCTTATCAGTGTAATGATCCTGTGAACCAGACCAGACAGGCTACAGGAAATATATCCCCATAGCCCTGGAAATATATCCCCATAGCCCTGGAAATATATCCCCATAGCCCTGGAAATATATATGCGTGTGTGTGTGTCACCCAGTTGGCAGCATAGTACATTGTAGGGCTTAGTGAGGTCTCTGTGTCCTGCTAAACGACCTGATGGTCTGGGAGAGACCCTGTCGGTGCCATACAGAGATGAGAAACACCTCAGTGAGGGATGGTGGACAGATATGCAGATGCAGGGTGGATGGAAAGACAGGGGGAAGATGGAGGGAGTGATGCACTACCCTATGGACCTTGGTCAAAAGTAGTGCACTTTATAGGGAATAAGGTACCTTTTGGGATGCTGGCACATTCTGCTGGAATAGAACACTAACTCACTAAGAATCTGTCCTGAGGCTGTGGAGCCTTCTGCTAGATTAGATTAGAACACTAACTCACTAAGAATCTGTCCTGAGGCTGTGGAGCCTTCTGCTAGATTAGATTAGAACACGAACTCACTAAGAATCTGTCCTGAGGCTGTGGAGCCTTCTGCTAGATTAGATTAGAACACGAACTCACTAAGAATCTGTCCTGAGGCTGTGGAGCCTTCTGCTAGATTAGATTAGAACACTAACTCACTAAGAATCTGTCCTGAGGCTGTGGAGCCTTCTGCTAGATTAGATTAGAACACGAACTCACTAAGAATCTGTCCTGAGGCTGTGGAGCCTTCTGCTAGATTAGATTAGAACACGAACTCACTAAGAATCTGTCCTGAGGCTGTGGAGCCTTCTGCTAGATTAGATTAGAACACGAACTCACTAAGAATCTGTCCTGAGGCTGTGGAGCCTTCTGCTAGATTAGATTAGAACACTAACTCACTAAGAATCTGTCCTGAGGCTGTGGAGCCTTCTGCTAGATTAGATTAGAACACGAACTCACTAAGAATCTGTCCTGAGGCTGTGGAGCCTTCTGCTAGATTAGAACACTAACTCACTAAGAATCTGTGCTGGGGAGGCAGGAGCTGCTTTACACAGACGCACATATTCCCCCACACCCCGCTAGTGCAAACATGCATCAGAACAGTACTTGAGTCACCGCTCTAACAGACATGTAAGGGTGTGTCACGGCACAGAACCGACGGATGCTGTATGTTAATATGGTAACAGGTTCTGCTCTAACTGAGAGAGAGAGAGAGACCACACCTATGTGTTGTGTAACGTAATCCTCTACAGTTCAGCTCATCACAAATGTTGTCAGTTCTCTCCGGTACGAGGAGGCAATGGGGCGAGGCAGGAGGAATGAGAGCTGAAGTTGTCTGAACTGTTTGTCTGAACTGAACCATAGACTACCTTGAGGTGCACAACAAGACGCCCCCTCCCTCACTGGAACAAATAGACCAATGGGAAGCTATTGCCCTTTCAGGCCCAATACAGGCCCGCTATAATATTCTGCCGCCCCGTCAGGCCCACTATAATATTCTGTTGCCACGTCAGGCCCACTATTCGCCCTCAGGCCCGCTATAATATTCTGCCGCCCCGTCAGGCCCGCTATAATATTCTGCCGCCCCGTCAGGCCCGCTATAATATTCTGCCGCCCCGTCAGGCCCGCTATAATATTCTGCCGCCCCGTCAGGCCCGCTGGCACAGTGGCTGTGAAATGAGACTAACTATAGCAGAGTTGGTTGGTCGTAATTTAACAGGAGCAGGATTGTTGGTGTGGGAATTGCTTTGTTGGTTTGAGTGTGTGTTCCCTCTCTCCCTCCCTGCAGGGTATAATTACACTGAGATCATGTCCTCTGTATATCTGCCTCATCCTGGTGTTTTAGAGGTGGGGTCTGTTTGCTATTGGAACCGGAAATACACATTGCAAGACTGGTGTAGCAAAATTAGGTAAAATTGTCTTACTATCCTTCCCCTCTAACTGCACTAAACTAAACCGTTCCGCTCTGCTCCGTTCCGCTCTGGTCTGCTCTGCCCCGTACCGCTCTGGTCTGCTCTGCCCCGTACCGCTCTGGTCTGCTCTGCCCCGTACCGCTCTGGTCTGCTCTGCCCCGTACCGCTCTGGTCTGCTCTGCCCCGTACCGCTCTGGTCTGCTCTGCCCCGTACCGCTCTGGTCTGCTCTGCCCCGTACCGCTCTGGTCTGCTCTGCTCCGTTCCGCTCTGCTCTGCTCTGCTCCGTTCCGCTCTGGTCTGGTCTGCTCTCCTCCGTTCCGCTCTGGTCTGCTCTGCTCTGCTCCGTTCCGCTCTGGTCCGTTCCGCTCTGGTCTGCTCTGGTCCGTTCCGCTCTGGTCCGTTCCGCTCTGGTCCGTTCCGCTCTGGTCCGCTCCGCTCTGGTCCGCTCCGCTCCGGTCTGCTCTGCTCCGTTCCGCTCTGCTCTGCTCCGTTCTGCTCTGCTCCGTTCCGCTCTGCTCTGCTCTGCTCCGTTCTGGTCTGCTCTGCTCCGTTCCACTCTGGTCTGCCCCGCTCCGCTCTGCTCCGTTCCGCTCCGTTCCGCTCCGTTCCGCTCCGTTCCGCTCCGCTCCGGTCCGCTCTGCTCCGTTCCGCTCCGCTCCGGTCCGCTCTGCTCCGTTCCGCTCTGCTCTGCTCTGCTCCGTTCCGCTCTGCTCCGTTCCGCTCTGGTCTGCTCTGCTCCGTTCCACTCTGTTCCACTCTGGTCTGCTCCGTTCTGCTCCGGTCTGCTCTGCTCCGTTCCGCTCCGGTCTGCTCTGCTCCGTTCCGCTCCGGTCCGCTCTGCTCCGTTCCGCTCTGGTCCGCTCTGCTCCGTTCCACTCTGTTCCACTCCGTTCTGCTCCGGTCTGCTCTGCTCCGCTCCGGTCCGCTCTGCTCCGTTCCGCTCCGGTCCGCTCTGCTCCGTTCCGCTCCGGTCCGCTCTGCTCCGTTCCGCTCCGGTCCGCTCTGCTCCGTTCCACTCTGGTCCGCTCCGGTCTGCTCTGGCTCCGTTAGGTCAGTCCAGCTCTCTGATTGATCGATATCTCCGAGGGCTGCTGTTGCACCAAAACAAAAGTGTGTGCTTGTGCTGTGCAGGGCGTTGGTTATTGCTCCCCGTCCCTGTATTTACAGGCTTCACTGCATCAGCTAATGTAGGAGAAACGCATCATGACTGGATCAGGGCTGTTATCCCTTCTGGTTGAACCCATCCTTTACTGTTCTATCCATCTGGCCTCTCCTGGTTTGTCTGTTGTTTAACAGGAGCATTCAGTCAGACACACTTTTCAAACATCTCCCCCATAACGGATGGGATGGCTCTCCCCCATAACGGATGGGATGGCTCTCCCTCATAACGGATGGCTCTCCCTCATAACGGATGGGATGGCTCTCCCCCATAACGGATGGGATGGCTCTCCCCCATAACGGATGGGATGGCTCTCCCCATAACGGATGGCTCTCCCTCATAACGGCTGGCTCTCCCTCATAACGGATGGCTCTCCCTCATAACGGATGGCTCTCCCCCATAACGGATGGGCTGGCTCTCCCCCATAACGGATGGGATGGCTCTCCCCCATAACGGATGGCTCTCCCCCATAACGGATGGCTCTCCCCCATAACGGATGGGATGGCTCTCCCCCATAATGGATGGCTCTCCCCCATAATGGATGGCTCTCCCCCATAACGGATGGGATGGCTCTCCCCCATAACGGATGGCTCTCCCCCATAACGGATGGCTCTCCCTCATAACGGATGGCTCTCCCCCATAACGGATGGGATGGCTCTCCCCCATAACGGATGGCTCTCCCTCATAACGGATGGGATGGCTCTCCCCCATAACGGATGGCTCTCCCCCATAACGGATGGGATGGCTCTCCCCCATAATGGATGGCTCTCCCCCATAACGGATGGCTCTCCCCCATAACGGATGGGATGGCTCTCCCCCATAACGGATGGGATGGCTCTCCCCCATAACTGATGGGATGGCTCTCCCCCATAACGGATGGCTCTCCCTCATAACGGATGGCTCTCCCCCATAACGGATGGGATGGCTCTCCCCCATAACGGATGGCTCTCCCCCATAACGGATGGCTCGGCTCTCCCCCATAACGGATGGGATGGCTCTCCCCCATAACGGATGGGATGGCTCTCCCCCATAACGGATGGCTCTCCCCATAACGGATGGCTCTCCCCCATAACGGATGGCTCTCCCCCATAACGGATGGCTCTCCCTCATAACGGATGGGATGGCTCTCCCCCATAACGGATGGCTCTCCCCCATAAAGGATGGCTCTCCCCCATAACGGATGGCTCTCCCCCATAACGGATGGGATGGCTCTCCCCCATAACGGATGGCTCTCCCCCATAACGGATGGCTCTCCCCCATAACGGATGGCTCTCCCCCATAACGGATGGGATGGCTCTCCCCCATAACGGATGGGATGGCTCTCCCCCATAACGGATGGCTCTCCCCCATAATGGATGGCTCTCCCCCATAACGGATGGGATGGCTCTCCCCCATAACGGATGGGATGGCTCTCCCTCATAACGGATGGCTCTCCCCCATAACGGATGGCTCTCCCCCATAACGGATGGCTCTCCCCCATAACGGATGGCTCTCCCTCATAACGGATGGGATGGCTCTCCCCCATAACGGATGGGATGGCTCTCCCCCATAACGGATGGCTCTCCCCCATAACGGATGGCTCTCCCCCATAACGGATGGCTCTCCCCCATAACGGATGGCTCTCCCCCATAACGGATGGCTCTCCCCCATAACGGATGGCTCTCCCCCATAACGGATGGCTCTCCCTCATAACGGATGGGATGGCTCTCCCCCATAACGGATGGCTCTCCCCCATAAAGGATGGCTCTCCCCCATAACGGATGGCTCTCCCCCATAACGGATGGGATGGCTCTCCCCCATAACGGATGGGATGGCTCTCCCCATAACGGATGGCTCTCCCCATAACGGATGGCTCTCCCCCATAACGGATGGCTCTCCCCCATAACGGATGGGATGGCTCTCCCCCATAACGGATGGGATGGCTCTCCCCCATAACGGATGGGATGGCTCTCCCCCATAACGGATGGCTCTCCCCCATAATGGATGGCTCTCCCCCATAACGGATGGGATGGCTCTCCCCCATAACGGATGGGATGGCTCTCCCTCATAACGGATGGCTCTCCCCATAACGGATGGCTCTCCCCATAACGGATGGCTCTCCTCATAACGGATGGGATGGCTCTCCCCCATAACGGATGGCTCTCCCCCATAAAGGATGGCTCTCCCCCATAACGGATGGGATGGCTCTCCCCCATAACGGATGGCTCTCCCCCATAACGGATGGCTCTCCCCCATAATGGATGGCTCTCCCCCATAACGGATGGGATGGCTCTCCCCCATAACGGATGGGATGGCTCTCCCTCATAACGGATGGCTCTCCCCCATAACGGATGGCTCTCCCCCATAACGGATGGCTCTCCCCCATAACGGATGGCTCTCCCTCATAACGGATGGGATGGCTCTCCCCATAACGGATGGCTCTCCCCATAAAGGATGGCTCTCCCCCATAACGGATGGCTCTCCCCCATAACGGATGGGATGGCTCTCCCCCATAACGGATGGCTCTCCCCCATAACGGATGGCTCTCCCCCATAACGGATGGCTCTCCCCCATAACGGATGGCTCTCCCTCATAACGGATGGGATGGCTCTCCCCCATAACGGATGGCTCTCCCCATAAAGGATGGCTCTCCCCATAACGGATGGCTCTCCCCATAACGGATGGGATGGCTCTCCCCATAACGGATGGCTCTCCCCATAACGGATGGCTCTCCCCCATAACGGATGGGATGGCTCTCCCCCATAACGGATGGGATGGCTCTCCCCCATAACGGATGGCTCTCCCCCATAATGGATGGCTCTCCCCCATAACGGATGGGATGGCTCTCCCCCATAACGGATGGCTCTCCCCCATAACGGATGGCTCTCCCCCATAACGGATGGGATGGCTCTCCCCCATAACGGATGGCTCTCGCCACGTCACAGCTGCATTCTCTGTGTTTCTGCTCTGGGTGAACAGTAGTGATTTGAGACCAGCGAAAAGGGTTTGTTTGACTTGGCTGTTAACATTCTAGCTCCCAGGGACATTATCAGTGCAGTGGGCCCAGGTAGCCAGTGTGCTTTCTGCTCTACTGATCAACACTACACTACCTTAGCTAACTACCCCACCCCCTCTCTCTCTGTGTGAGTTTTATCTTTCCTCTCAGAGAATCAGGAGATTGAGTGGAGGGCTGTAATGAAGGTTAGACACTATGCCACACTGAAGGAGGTGAGGGAGGGAGGGAGAGAGAAAGGACATGCTGACGCAATGCACAGCAGAGGAACAAGCGCACGCACGCTATCTCCCTGAGAGATAGCACATAGGTGGGGGCTGGGGGAGGTAGGCAGTTATTTACAATGACAGCCTACTCCGGCCAAACCCGGACGATGCAGGGCTGCCCTGTGGGACTCAGAGCGGCGCCTTTCCATTCCCCAGGTCTACACCTCTCTCTCTCTCTCTCTCTCACTCACTCACTCATATGATGTGGCATAATGACATCATGTGTGTTTTTAGCACCAGGAAGCAGCAGCTAACTACCCCAAGGACATTTATGCAAATGTCCTACTGTTGATGAGGGTGGTTTTCTGTTTGTTGTTAAATCCTAAGGACCCTGATTTTTTTTTTTTAAATCACGTACCTTTTCTGACATCATGTATGTGTTTTTAGAACGATGACGCCTACCAACCCAGAGAACACAGAGAGAGAAATGCACACACGTATTAGCTTGTGGTGCTGCAGGCCGTCTTTGTGAAGGGAAAATGATGAATGTAATTTGGGTATACCTATCTATCATTAGGCGCTGCCTTCACTCGCTCTGCCTTACGCCGGCGAGACTAGCTGGGTCTCAATGGACTGGTGACGCTAGCTGGGTCTCTGTCTGTGGTGTAGAGAGGGGTTATAGGCCATGGTGTATGATGGGTCTGAAGTATATCCTCGACCTGATTGCGGACGGTGTTAGTAGATCCAGTAGGCTGCTCCGTTGATGTTCTGTTTCCCTGTAGACTCGTCCAATAGGAATAGAACAGGCCTGGGACCTCTAGCCTGGATTCTATTGGTGTGTCTGTGATATTATTATATTCTGACTCCGAGAGGCTGTCCTTGAGACTGTTTCCTCCTGCTGCCTCGCTGAGTCGTCTCACTGCTCTCAACATCAGGCAGCTGCCGCACTTCTCAGTCTACTCTCCTTTCCTCCTCTCCTCTATACTCTACTCTACTCTATCCTCTATACTCTCCTCTCCTCTATACTCTCCTCTCCTCTATACTCTCCTCTATACTCTCCTCTCCTCTATACTCTCCTCTCCTCTCTCTCTCCTCTCCTCCTCTCTCCTCTGTGCTCCTCTCCTCTCCTCTATACTCTCTCTCTCCTGCCCTCTCTCTCCTCTCCTCTGCCTCTCCTCTCCTGTCTCTCTCTCTCCTCCTGCTCTCCTCCTCTATACTCTCCTCTCCTCTATACTCTCCTCTCCTCTCTCTCTCCTCTCCTCTATACTCTCCTCTCCTCTACTCTACTCTACTCTCCTCTATACTCTCCTCTATACTCTCTACTCTCCTCTATACTCTACTCTATACTCTCCTCTCCTCTCCTCTCTCTCCTCCTCTCTACTCTCTCTCTCCTCTCCTCTACTCTCTCTCTCTCTCTCTACTCTCTCTCCTCTATACTCTATACTCTCCTCTATACTCTATACTCTCCTCTCTACTCTACTCTCCTCTCCTCTATACTCTCTCTCTCCTCTATACTCTCCTCTACTCTATACTCTACTCTCTCTACTCTATACTCTTATGCTATACTAATAATAATATTATAATATAAGTAATAATAAATAATAAATAATAATAATATATATATATATATATATATATATATATATATATATATATATATATATATATATATATATATATATATATATATATATACTATATATATATATATATATATATATATATATATATATATATATATATATATAATATATATATATATATATATATATATATATATATATATATACTCTTACTCTGTATATATATACTGTATATACTCTGTCTGTATATATCTGTATATACTCTCTGTCTCTACTATATACTCTCCTCTGTCTCTGTGTCTCCTCTCCTCTGTACTCTCCTCTACTCTGTCTCTCTCTCTCCTCCCTCTCCTCTCCTCTCCTCTCTCCTCTCTGTCTACTCTCTCTCTATACTCTCCTCTACTCTACTCTCCTCTCTCTACTCTCTCCTCTGTACTCTCTCTCCTCTCCTCTACTCTCTACTCTCCTCTCTCTGTCTCCTCCTCTATACTCTCCTCTACTCTATACTCTCCTCTCTCTGCCTCTGCTACTCTCTACACTCTGTCTCTCTCTCTCTCTCTACTCTCTCTCTCCTCTACTCTCCTCCTCTCCTCTCCTCTCTCTCTCCTCTCCTCTGCTCTCCTCCTCTATACTCTCCTCTACTCTACTCTCTCTCCTCTACTCTACTCTGTCTCTCCTCTCTGCTCTATACTCTCCTCTCTCTCTACTCTACTCTCTCTCTCTCTCTCCTCTCTCTCTCTCTCTCTATACTCTCCTCTCTCTACTCTCTCCTCTCTCTACTCTATCTCTCTCTCTATACTCTCTCTCCTCTATACTCTCCTCTCTCTCTCTCCTCTCTCTCTCCTCTATACTCTACTCTCTCTCTCTCTCTACTCTCTCCTCTCTCTCCTCTACTATACTCTCCTCTACTCTCTCTATAATATATAATATATATGTATGTAGTAATAATAATAATATATG
>CM059816.1:35794632-35807132 GCA_030435695.1 Brachymystax lenok tsinlingensis
TCTCTCCTCCTCTCTCTCCTCTCTCTACTCTCCTCTATACTCTCTCTCTCCTCTATCTCTCCTCTCTCTATACTCTCCCTCCTCTCTCTCCTCTCTCCTCTCCTCTATACTCTCTCTCCTCTACTCTCTCTCTCTCTCTCCTCTCTCTCCTCTATACTCTCCTCTCCTCTCCTCTCTCCTCTGCTACTCTCCTCTCTCCTCTCTCTATACTCTCTCCTCTCTCTCTCTCCTCTATACTCTCCTCTCCTCTATACTCTCTCTCCTCTACTCTCCTCCTATACTCCTCCTCTATACTCTCTATACTCTCCTACTCTCCTCTCATACTCTCCCTACTCTCCTCATACCTCTCCTCTATACTCTCCTCTCTCCTCTATACTCTCCTCTCCTCTATACTCTACTCTCTCCTCTCCTCTATACTCTCCTCTATACTCTATACTCTCCTCTCTCTATACTCTCCTCTCTATACTCTCCTCTCATACTCTCTTTACTCTACCTACTCTCCCTCTCCTCTCCTCTATACTCACCCTCCTCTATACTCTCCTCTCCTCTATACTCTCCTCTCCTCTATACTCTCCTCTCTATACTCTCCTCTCCTCTATACTCTCTCCTCCCATACCTCCTCTATACTCTCCCCTATACCTCTCTCCCTCTACTCTCTCTCCTCATACCTCCTCTACTATACCTATACCTCACTCTCCTCTATACTCTCCCTCTCCTCTATACTCTCCCCATACTCTATACATCTACCTCCTTCCTCTACTCTCTATACTCTCCTCTCTCCTCTATACTCTCCTCTCCTCTATACTCTCCTCTCCTCTATACTCTCCTCTATACTCTCCTCTCTACTCTATACTCTCCTCTACTCTATACTCTCCTCTATACTCTATACTCTCCTCTCCTCTATACTCTACTCTATACTCTCCTCTACTCTATACTCTCCTCTATACTCTCCTCTTCTCTATACTCTCCTCTCCTCTATTCTCTACTGGGACGAGGGACAGAGGGGGAAGAGAGAGGGAGAGAGGATTAGGCTCGGCTGACTGTATGTTGCTACATTGTGTTGGTCTCTCAGCAGGATTACACACAGGAGGTTTTTTCTCTCTCTCCCTCGCTTACTCTCTCTAGTTTGACTGCCACTCGGAGAGGAGAGCACAGCGCCTAATCTCCACACTAAGGAGAGGGATTTGTGAGAAATGACCTGTGTTCACGTCTCTCTCTGTCTCTCTGTCTCTCTGTCTCTCTGTCTCTCTGTCTCTCTGTCTCTGTCTCTGTCTCTCTCTCTGTCTCTGTGTGTGTCTGTGACGTGAAAATGTACATATTGCCAAAGCTTACTTTTGATAATAACCACACGTTAAACAATAACACTAAGCATACAGTAGAGGACATGTGCAGCTTTATTGGTCTGTCAGACACTGTCCCTCATCTTATGGCAGGCAGCAATGTAGTGCGCTGCCAACCCACAGCTTTCTGCGTCCTCCCCCAACAGGATGGGTAGCCTATCCTCATCAGGGAGGTCTTTGAAACCTTGAATAAGGGTTTCACATTTGGAGAAATTACAGTCTCTAATTGTTTTATATTTTTGACATGTTGTCAGGAAATGCAGCTCTGTCTCAGGTTCTGCTGTGGTGCAGTGGTTGCACAGCCTTTCCTCTACAGGGAGCCAGGTTTTCCTGTGTCGACCCTTCTCAATGGCAAGGCTGTGCTCACTGAGCCTGTACTTTGTCAAGGTTTTGATCAGTAACCATGGTCAAATAGTTAGTCGATTTAGGGCCAGATAGCACTGCATTTTGCTTTGTGCTTGTGTTTCCCAGTAAGTAATGTAGTTTTGTTTTGACTGTGTTGTAATTTGGTTTATTCTGATTGATTGGATGTTCTGGTCCTGAGGCTTCAGTGTGTCAGTAGAACAGGTTTGTGAACTCAGCCCCAGGACCAGCTGGATGAAGTGACTCTTTTCTTTGCTCAGCTCTCATTGCAGGGCTTGGTAATGATATGAGAGGGTCACTGTATTTTAGATGTTTCCAAAACTTAATTTCTCTTTGAGATGTTATTATTAGTGGATATTGGCCCCACCTGCACTGCATGTGTTGTTTTGTAGTTTTCCTCTGGACATGTAGGAGAATATTACAGAACTCTGCATGCAGGGTTTCAATGGGGTGTTTGTCCCATTGGGTGAAATCTTGTTTTGCAAGTGGACCCCACACCTCGCTGCCATGAAGGGCAATTGGTTCGATGACACATTCAATTAGTTTTAACCACATTTTAATAGGTATTTCAATTTGTTTTTTTAATTGCGTAGAATGCCATGCGTGCTTTCTCTCTCAGTTCATTCACTGCCTCATGAAGGTGTCCAGTTGAGCTTATTTTTAAACCTAAGTAGTTGTAGTGTGTGCAGTACTCTATATATTTAAACCTAAGTAATTGTAGTGTGTGCAGTACTCTATATATTTTGTACCAATTGAGAACTTCGGTCTAATTCCCTGAGATCTGGATCTTCTCTGAAAAATCATTATTTTAGTCTTTTTGGGGTTTACTGCCATGGCCCAGGTCTTGCAGTACTGCTCTAGCAGGTCCAGGCTCTGCTGTAGGCCATGTGCTGTGGGTGACAGCAGGCATAGGTCATCTGCGAAGAGTAGGCATTTAACCTCTGAATTGTGGAGACTAACACCAGGGGGCAGAGGATTCTTCTAGAATAGTACACCAATTAGATTGATGTAAATATTGAAGAGTGCAGGGCTCAGATTGCAACCCTGGCGAAGGCCCCGACCCTGGTTAAGGAAGTATAGTAATTGGGGAGTCCAATGGATTTTGATTGTCCTTTATAGCTTTTTCTAATCCATTCAACTTCTCATGAATTTGGCGTTGTTCTGCGTTTGTGTCAATTTGAACGGTGTTGTAGAGTGTTTTAAAATGGGTTGTCCATATGTCACCATTTTGTATCGCTAATTCCTCTTGTTTCTATTTTTTTTTTAAGGTTTTTTCCAATTTTGCCAGAAGTTGTTTGTGTTTATGGACTCCTCAGTTAGTGTCAGCTGCTTGCTGTTGTACTCTGCTTTTTTGGTTCTCAGTGTACGTTTATAGAGTTTTAAAGTTTCACAGTAATGAAGGCGTAATTCACCATTATTTGGGTCTCTGTGCTTTTGGTTTGATAGTGTTCTAAGTTTTTTCCTTATAATTTTACAATCTGCATCAAACCAGTCATCTGTGGTCTTTTTTGTTTTGTTTTGTTTTTTTCTGAATGAGGTAATGAGAAGACTAGCCGGTTTAGGTCTCTGAATGAGGTAATGAGAAGACTAGCCGGTTTAGGTCTCTGAATGAGGTAATGAGAAGACTAGCCGGTTTAGGTCTCTGAATGAGGTAATGAGAAGACTAGCCGGTTTAGGTCTCTGAATGAGGTAATGAGAAGACTAGCCGGTTTAGGTCTCTGAATGAGGTAGTCTTCTCATTACCTCATTCAGAGACCAACAGCTTCTCATTACTCGCATTCAGAAGACTACTGTTGTCTTCAGGTGCATTCATCAGATTGAGTCTCTCATTAGTGATTTAGGTCTCTGAATGAGGTAAATGAGAAGACTAGCCGGTTTAGGTCTCTGAATGAGGTAATGAGAAGACTTAGCTGGTTTAGGTCTCTGAATGAGGTAATGAGAAGACCTAGCCGGTTTAGGTCTCTGAATGAGGTAATAAAGAGAGGAACTGTGGGTTGCGCTATAAGAGAGAGAGGAGATCATTCTAAAGGAGAGAAATGCCATGGAGGGGATAGGGACCAGTCCTCCCTGAAGGTGAGATGTAGAAGTTTGAAGGTGTGGAGGTGTTGGGTTTCTGCTGAAGGAGGGGATAGGGACCAGTCCTCCCTGAAGGTGAGATGTAGAAGTTTGAAGGTGTGGAGGTGTTGGGTTTCTGCTGAAGGAGGGGATAGGGACCAGTCCTCCCTGAAGGTGAGATGTAGAAGTTTGAAGGTGTGGAGGTGTTGGAGTTTCTGCTGAAGGAGGGGATAGGGACCAGTCTTCCCTGAAGGTGAGATGGTGAAGTTTGAAGGTGTGGAGGTGTTGGGTTTCTGCTGAAGGAGGATAGGGACCAGTCTTCCTGAAGGTGAGATGTAGAAGTTTGAAGGTGTGGAGGTGTTGGGTTTCTGCTGAAGGAGGGATAGGGACCAGTCCTCCCTGAAGGTGAGATGTAGAAGTTTGAAGGTGTGGAGGTGTTGGGTTTCTGCTGAAGGAGGGATAGGGACCAGTCCTCCTGAAGGTGAGATGTAGAAGTTTGAAGGTGTGGAGGTGTTGGGTTTCTGCTGAAGGAGGGATAGGGACCAGTCCTCCCTGAAGGTGAGATGTAGAAGTTTGAAGGTGTGGAGGTGTTGGGTTTCTGCTGAAGGAGGATAGGGACCAGTCCTCCTGAAGGTGAGATGTAGAAGTTTGAAGGTGTGGAGGTGTTGGGTTTCTGCTGAAGGAGGGATAGGGACCAGTCCTCCCTGAAGGTGAGATGTAGAAGTTTGAAGGTGTGGAGGTGTTGGGTTTCTGCTGAAGGAGGATAGGGACCAGTCTTCCTGAAGGTGAGATGTAGAAGTTTGAAGTGTGTGGAGGTGTTGGGTTTCTGCTGAAGGAGGGATAGGGACCAGTCTTCCCTGAAGGTGAGATGTAGAAGTTTGGAGGTGTTGGGTTTCTGCTGAAGGAGGGGATAGGGACCAGTCCTCCCTGAAGGTGAGATGTAGAAGTTTGAAGGTGTGGAGGTGTTGGATTTCTGCTGAAGAGGAGGATGGGACCAGTCCTCCCTGAAGGTGAGATGTAGAAGTTTGAAGGTGTGGAGGTGTTGGGTTTCTGCTGAAGGAGGATAGGGACCAGTCCTCCCTGAAGGTGAGATGTAGAAGTTTGAAGGTGTGGAGGTGTTGGGTTTTCTGCTGAAGGAGGGATAGGGACCAGTCCTCCTGGAAGGTGAGATGTAGAAGTTTGAAGGTGTGGAGGTGTTGGGTTTCTGCTGAAGGAGGGATAGGGACCAGTCCTCCCTGAAGGTGAGATGTAGAAGTTTGAAGGTGTGTGGAGTGTTGGGTTTCTGCTGAAGGAGGGATAGGGACCAGTCTTCCCTGAAGGTGAGATGTAGAAGTTTTGAAGGTGTGGAGGTGTTGGAGTTTCTGCTGAAGGGAGGGATAGGGACCAGTCCTCCTGAAGGTGAGATGTAAAGTTTGAAAGGTGTGGAGGTGTTGGGTTTCTGCTGAAGGAGGGATAGGACCAGTCCTCCTGAAGGTGAGATGTAGAAGTTTGAAGGTGTGGAGGTGTTGGGTTTCTGCTGAAGGAGGGGATAGGGACCAGTCCTCCCTGAAGGTGAGATGTAGAAGTTTGAAGGTGTGGAGGTGTTGGGTTTCTGCTGAAGCCATTGTTCTATTTAGACTGGGCCCCTGTGAGACGATTTATTGTTGCCGCTATTTTAGTCGTCAACATCTGGCACGGTGATGTCAGAAACATAATCGGCTTTGGGCCACGTGTACTGTAAGCCTGGATAGAGAGGAGGGAGGGGGGGTAGCCCACAGCCATGTTCCTGGCAGACACTAAAAACTCTCCCTCTCTCTCTCCCTGCCTGAATGAACAAACCCTTCCATCTCTCATTTCCTCTCAGCCTCCGTTCCATCTCTTTTCTTTCATTCTTTCTTCTCTTCCTCCCAGCACTCACAGAAGCACTCAACTCTCTCTCCCTCTTGTCCCTCCTGCTCTCTCCCCCATCTGTGCTTCCTCTCTCTCTCTCTCTCTCTCTCTCTCCTGTCTCTCTCTCTCTCTCTCTCTCTCTCTCTCTCTCTCTCTCTCTCTCTCTCTCTCTCTCTCTCCTGTCTCTCTCTCTCCTGTCTCTCTCTCTCTCTCCTGTCTCGCTCTCTCTCTGTCTCTCACCTTCTCTTGAGAGCTGAGTCTGTACATAGTCAAAGCTTTCCTTAAGTTTGGATCAGTCACAGTGGTCAGGTATTCTGCCACTGTGTACTCTCTGTTCAGGGCCAAATAGCATTCTAGTTTACTCAGTTTTTTTTGTTAATTCTTTCCAATGTGTCAAGTAATTATCTTTTTGTTTTCTCATGATTTGGTTGGGTCTAATTGTGTTGCTGTCCTGGGGCTCTGTGGGGTCTGTTTGTGTTTGTGAACAGAGCCCCAGGACCAGCTTGCTGAGGGGACTCTTCTCCAGGTTCATCTCTCTGTAGGTGAAGGCTTTGTTATGGAAGGTTTGGGAATTGCTTCCTTTTAGGTGTTTGTAGAATTTGACGGCTATTTTATGGATTTTGATCATTAACGGGTATCGGCCTTATTCCGCTCTGCATACATTACGTTGTACGCAGAGGATATTTTTGCAGAATTCGGCATGCAGTCTCAATTTGGTGTTTGTTCCATTTGGTGAATTATTGGTTGGTGAGCAGACCCCAGACCTCACAACCATGAAGGGCAATGGGTTCTATAACTGATTCAAGTGTTTTTAGCCAGATCCTAATTCATTAGTTGAATTCTATGTTCCTTTTGATGGCATAGAAGGCCCTTCTTGCCTTGTCTCTCAGCTCGTTCACAGCTTTGTGGAAGTTACCTGTGGCGCTGAAGTTTAGGCCGAGGTATGTATAGTTTTTTAGGTGCTCTAGGGCAATGGTGTCTAGATGGAATTTGCATTTGTGGTCCTGGCAACTGGACCTTTTCTGGAACACCATTATTTTGGTCTTACTGAGATTTACTGTCAGGGCCCAGGTCTGGCAGAATCTGTGCAGAAGATCAAGGTGCTGCTGTAGGCCCTCCTTGGTTGGGGACCGAAACACCAGATCATCAGCAAACAGTAGACATTTGACTTCAGATTCTAGTAGGGTGGGGCCGGGTGCTGCAGACTGTTCTAGTGCCCTCGCCAATTTGTTGATATACATGTTGAAGAGGGTGGGGCTTAAGCTGCATCCCTGTCTCACCCCACGGACCTGTGGAAAGACATTTTCTCTTTCCACTCTCCCTCTTTCCTTTCTTAACTCCTAGCTATTAAGCCGCTCCTCTCTCTCTCTCTCCGCTCCTCTCTCTCTCTCCGTTCCTCTCTCTCTCTCTCGTCTCCTCTCTCTCTCGGTTCCTCTCTCTCTCTCTCCGCTCCTCTCTCTCTCTCCGCTCCTCTCTCTCCGCTCCTCTCCTCTCTCTCTCTCCGCTGCTCTCTCTCTCCGCTCCTCTCTCTCTCCGCTATATAGGTTCCTCTCTCTCTCTCTCTCTCTCCGTTCCTCTCTCTCTCTCCGTTCCTCTCTCTCTCTCTCTCCGCTTCTCTCTCTCCGCTTCTCTCTCTCCGCTTCTCTCTCTCCGCTTCTCTCTCTCCGCCTTCCTCTCTCTCCGTTTCTCTCTCTCCGTTTCCTCTCTCTCCCAGTTCTTCTCTCTCCGTTTCCTCTCTTCTCCGTTCCTCTCTCTCTCTCCAGCTCTCTCTCTCTCTCTCACTCCTCTCTCTCTCTCTTCACTCCTCTCTTCTCCTCGCTCTTCTCTCTCTCTCTCCGCCTTCTCTCTCTCTCTCGCTCCTCTCTCTCTCTCTCGCTCCTCTCTGCCTCTCTCTCCTGCCTCTCTCCGCCTCTCTCTCTCTCTCCGCCCTCTCTCTCTCTCCTCCTCTCTCTCTCTCTCTCCGCCTTCTCTCTCCTCTCTCTCCGCTCCTCTCTCTCTCTCTCTCTCCGCCTCCTCTCTCTCCGTTCTCTCTCTCCGTTCCTCTTCTCTCTCTCGCCTCTCTCTCCGCCTCTCTCTCTCCTTCTCTTCTCCGCCTTCTCCGTTCTTCTCCCTCTCTCTCTTTCCTCTCTCTCTCTCCGCTTCCTCTCTCTCTCCGCTCCTCTCTCTCTCTCTCTCCGCTCCTCTCTCTCTCTCCGCTCCTCTCTCTCTCTCTCTCTCTCCGCTCCTCTCTCTCTCTCTCTCCGCTCCTCTCTCTCTCTCTCTCCGCTCCTCTCTCTCCTCTCTTCTCCAGGCCTTGTCCAATGTATTCTAAAGCTTTAATAAATACCATTTTTCTGTCTCTCTGTGTCTCTCTCTCTCTCTCTTCCTCTCTCATCCACTGTCTCCCTTCCTCCTTCCCCCAGTTAGTCAGAATCAAATCTTTCATGGCAGTCCTCATCTACAGAGAAGCAGGAGAAACCAAATGCAATATCATAATGTCTGGGGATATAGACCCTGCATGGGGTGTGTGTATAACAGGGTAATAATTGTAGGAGAAGCAGTTTCTGTGTCTCAAATCTGTGATGAACATCCACGGAGAATCTCTCTCTCTGTATACCCCCAGGCAGTATCCTCTCAGAGGTGTGGAGGGTCACATTGTGCTGGTACACAAGGACACTATGTACCCGAGTGCAGCACTGAAGGCTCTCTGAGATTGTTTGTGTCGTCCTCAGGGCCATTCACACAGGATGTCCTACCATACTCTCCCTCCCCTCTTCTTCTCTTCCCTCTCCTCTTATTCTTCTCATCTCCTTGCCTCTATGATGGCCTCGCTTCGCTCTCTGTTTCCTAAACGTTCTCTCTCAAAAATACGAGCCTTTGATCATTAATATGGTCAAATCCGGAAAACGATCATTTAGAAAACAAAACGTTTATTCTTTCAGTGAAGTACGGAACCGTTCCGTTTATGGAACGGGTGGCATCCATAAGTCTCAATATTGCTGTTTACATTACACAACCTTCAGTGTTATGTCATAATTATGTAAAATTCTGGAAAATTAATTACGGTCTTTGTTAGGAAGAAATGGTCTTCACACAGTTCGCAACGAGCCAGGAGACCCAGACTGCTGCGTCTACCCTGACTCTGCTGGCACTGAACGAGCCAGGAGACCCAGACTGCTGCATATACCCTGACTCTGCTGGCACTGAATGAGCCAGGAGACCCAGACTGCTGCATCTACCCTGACTCTGCTGGCACTGAACGAGCCAGGAGACCCAGACTGCTGCATCTACCTCCTGACTCTGCTGGCACTGAACAGGCCAGGAGACCCAGACTGCTGCATATACCCTGACTCTGCTGGCACTGGGCAGGCCAGGAGACCCAGACTGCAGTATATACCCTGACTCTGCTGGCACTGAACGCAGGCCAGGAGACCCAGACTGCTGCATCTACCCCTGACTCTTCTGGCACTGACGAGGCCAGGAGACCCAGACTGCTGCATATACCCTGACTCTGCTGGCACTGAAGCAGAGCCAGAGACCCAGACTGCAGCATATACCCTGACTCTGCTGGCACTGAACGAGCCAGGAGACCCAGACTGCTGCATCTACCTGACTCTGCTGGCACTGAACGCAGCCAGGGGCCCAGACTGCTGCATCTACCTGACTCTGCTGGCACTGGGCAGAGCCAGGAGACCCAGACTGCTGCATATACCTGGACTCTGCTGGTACTGAACGAGGCCAGGGACCCAGACTGCAGCATATACCCTGACTCTGCTGGCACTGAACGAGCCAGGAGACCCAGACTGCTGCATATACCCAGACTACTGCTGGCACTGAACGAGCCAGAGACCCAGACTGCAGCATATACCCTGACTCTGCTGGCACTGAACGAGCCAGGAGACCCAGACTGCTGCAGCATATACCCTGACTCTGCTGGCACTGAACGCAGGCCAGGAGACCCAGACTGCAGCATATACCCTGACTCTGCTGGCACTGAACGAGGCCAGGGGACCCAGACTGCAGCATACCCTGACCTCTGCTGGCACTGAGCAGGCCAGAGAGACCCAGACTGCAGCATATACCCCTGACTCTGCTGGCACTACGCAGGCCAGGAGACCCAGACTGCTGCATCTACCCCTGACTCTGCTGGCACTGAGCAGGCCAGAGACCCAGACTGCTGCATCTACCCTGACTCTGCTGGCACTAGGCAGGCCAGGAGACCCAGACTGCAGCATATACCCTGACTCTGCTGGCACTGGGAACGAGCCAGGAGACCCAGACTGCTGCATCTACCTGACTCTGCTGGTACTGAACGAGCCAGAGACCCAGACTGCTGCATATACTGACTCTGCTGGCACTGAACGAGCCAGGAGACCCAGACTGCTGCATATGCCCCTGACTCTGCTGGCACTGAGCAGGCCAGAGGACCCAGACTGCTGCATATACCCTGACTCTGCTGGCACTGAGGCAGCCAGAGACCCAGACTGCTGCATATACCCTGACTCTGCTGGCACTGAACGCAGGCCAGGAGACCCAGACTGCAGCATATACCCTGACTCTGCTGGTACTGAACGCAGGCCAGGAGACCCAGACTGCAGCATATACCCTGACTCTGCTGGCACTGAACGAGCCAGGGACCCAGACTGCAGCATATACCCTGACTCTGCTGGCACTGAACGAGCCAGGAGACCCAGACTGCTGCATATACCCTGACTCTGCTGGCACTGGAACGAGCCAGGAGACCCAGACTGCAGCATATACCCTGACTCTGCTGGCACTGAACGAGCCAGAGACCCAGACTGCAGCATACTCCTGACTCTGCTGGCACTGAACGAGCCAGGAGACCCCAGACTGCTGCATATACCCTGACTGCTGGCACTGAACGAGCCAGGAGACCCAGACTGCTGTATATACCCTGACTCTGCTGGCACTGAACGAGCCAGGAGACCCAGACTGCTGTATATACCCTGACTCTGCTGGCACTGAAGCAGGCCAGGAGACCCAGACTGCATCTACCCCTGACTCTGCTGGCACTGAACGCAGGCCAGGAGACCCAGACTGCAGCATATACCCTGACTCTGCTGGCACTGAATGAGCCAGGGGCCAGACTGCAGCATCTACCCTGACTCTGCTGGCACTGAACGAGCCAGGAGACCCAGACTGCAGCATATACCCTGACTCTGCTGGCACTGAACGCAGGCCAGGAGGCCCAGACTGCAGCATCTACCCTGACTCTGCTGGCACTGAGCAGGCAGAGACCCAGACTGCAGCATATACCCTGACTCTGCTGGCACTGAATGAGCCAGAGACCCAGACTGCAGCATATACCCTGACTCTGCTGGCACTGAACAGGCCAGGAGTCCCAGACTGCAGCATATACCCTGACTCTGCTGGCACTGAAACGGGCAGGCCAGAGGGGCCAGACTACAGCATATACCTGACTCTGCTGGCACTGAGCAGCCAGGAGACCCAGACTGCTGCATCTACCCTGACTCTGCTGGTACTGAACGGCAGGCCAGGAGACCCAGACTGCTGCATATACCCCTGACTCTGCTGGCACTCGAACAGGCCAGGAGACCCAGACTGCTGCATATGCCACCACAGCTCTGCTGGCACTGAACGGCAGGCCAGAGACCCAGACTGCTGCATATACCCTGACTCTGCTGGTACTGAACGAGCCAGGAGACCCAGACTGCTGCTGCTACCCTGACTCTGCTGGCACTGAACGAGCCAGGAGACCCAGACTGCTGCATATACCCTGACTCTGCTGGCACTGAACGAGCCAGAGACCCAGACTGCTGCATATACCCCTGACTCTGCTGGCACTGAACGCAGGCCAGGAGACCCAGACTGCAGCATCTACCCTGGCTCTGCTGGCACCTGAACAGGCCAGGAGACCCAGACTGCAGCATATA
The DNA here is from genome assembly GCA_030435695.1 of Brachymystax lenok tsinlingensis. Classification (NCBI taxonomy): domain Eukaryota; kingdom Metazoa; phylum Chordata; class Actinopteri; order Salmoniformes; family Salmonidae; genus Brachymystax; species Brachymystax lenok. The sequence goes on from CM059816.1 coordinate 35,806,154, forward strand.
CCCTGACTCTGCTGGTACTGAACGAGCCAGGAGACCCAGACTGCAGCATATACCCTGACTCTGCTGGTACTGAACGCAGGCCAGGAGACCCAGACTGCAGCATATACCCTGACTCTGCTGGTACTGACGAGCCAGGAGACCCAGACTGCAGCATATACCTGACTCTGCTGGTACTGAACGCAGCCAGGAGACCCAGACTGCAGCATATACCCTGACTCTGCTGGCACTGAACGAGCCAGGAGACCCAGACTGCAGCATATACCCTGACTCTGCTGGCACTGAACGAGGCCAGGAGACCCAGACTGCAGCATATACCCTGACTCTGCTGGCACTGAACAGGCCAGGAGACCCAGACTGCTGCATATACCCTGACTCTGCTGGCACTGAACGAGCCAGGAGACCCAGACTGCTGTATATACCCTGACTCTGCTGGCACTGAACGCAGCCAGGAGACCCAGACTGCAGCATATACCCTGACTCTGCTGGCACTGGGCAGGCCAGGAGACCCAGACTGCAGCATCTACCCTGACTCTGCTGGCACTGGGCGAGCCAGGAGACCCAGACTGCAGCATGCCTGACTCTGCTGGCACTGGAATGAGCCAGGGACCCAGACTGCAGCATCTACCCTGACTCTGCTGGCACTGCAGGCCAGGAGACCCAGACTGCAGCATATACCCTGACTCTGCTGGCACTGAAGCAGGCCAGAGACCCAGACTGCTGCATCTACCCTGACTCTGCTGGCACTGAATGAGCCAGGAGACCCAGACTGCAGCATATACCTGACTCTGCTGGCACTGAACGAGCCAGGAGACCCAGACTGCATATACCCTGACTCTGCTGGCACTGAAGCGAGCCAGGGGCCCAGACTGCTGCATCTGCCTGACTCTGCTGGCACTGAGCGAGCCAGGAGACCCAGACTGCCGCATCTACCCTGACTCTGCTGGCACTGAACGAGGCCAGGAGACCCAGACTGCTGCAT